>JBDJHY010185401.1:6681-21652 GCA_039654485.1 Withania somnifera
AACACATTCCTTCCAATAGGGCCTTTTTAGAGTAACCATTTATATTGGTCTACTTTTAACACTTGACCATCCCTTACTTTTAGATTCAACAATGCAACTCAGTTATGCTACAGTGCTAAAGAAAGCAGGGTGCAAAACTAGGGATTTAATAAATAAGATCAAGGTAAAGATATTGCTACCAAAGAATAGGCTACAGGATAAAAAGGGCTACTATTTGTATAGTATCTGAAGGCTAAAATCACAATACATATAACATAAGGACGATATCATTTTTTGTTCAGAAAACTACTTTCATTTTGCTTTAATAACACGCAGGGAAAGTTCTAGACTTATGATGCACACATGGATTATGTAAGAATCCTCACCTCATATTGCACATTATTTTGTCAAGTATCAGACAAAAGCTATATCCTAACCAAGTACAAATTGAATGACACTTCATTATTAAACCCCATTAACTAGTGTGCTAAGAGTTATACTATGTGTATTGTTAACCCTGAAACCTGTGTATCTCACATAATTTCGCGTTGACTATATTTGTTTTTCCTATATTTAGGACACTAGCTATGGAATTACATATTTATGCTCGCTGTCAGTTTACACCTAAACTAGTACTATCTAAGATGAATCTCTCTCTTAAGACGGTCGTAATCCATCTATCGTTGGGAAATTATGCTATTCCATGATGAAAATGAAAGAGAAACACTAAACTTATTTAAAAACTACCTAATCCAGATTGAAAAAGGTTGTCCTTAGAAAAGAACTAGGTAAGAAAAACTAAGGAACCCTAACAAAAATAACTAACTATGAATTACACTTCCTAACATCACTGTAATAAATTAAAAGTGCAATCGTCTCAATTTAAATTACGCTACCAAAATAAAAAGTACATCAGTAATAAAAAACATAAAGAAAAAAACAAAAGTACAATAATAACACAAAATAAAGAATCAGAGATGCTCAGCCCCCCTCCGCCTAATACTAAAAATTAAGCACTATCCCCCGTGCGTAGATGAAAAGAAAAAGTAGGGTGAAGAACTCCCTTATTAATCCTCTATGTCAGCTGGATCAGCGCTTGAAAAATCTACATCTTGGCCCTCAGGCTCATCTTCAGTAGCACCCATGGACTCCTCATCGGTTCTCTCCTTATCATCATCGGAGTCCCCAAAATCATTTTTATATTCCTTGGGGACATAATCCTCCATCAGCTCTATAAATGGAGGCCCAATCCTGCACATTTTTTATGCATGCTCATTCAGTGAGTACTATGTGTGGAGATTTTTTATCTTAGCATCTGTGGCCGGCCGACCACCAATCTGAAGCTGCAACATAATAGAGCCATACATAAATCCATAATAGCTCTCGTACATAGCATTCCGCTCCTGTGGAGTGAGTCTTTGATGACCTTTCATCTCTTCGACCCCCTACTAGAGGTCATATCCACTGTTCTGGTTGTTGGTGGATGAATAACATCTGCAGGGTCCTCTCAAAAATCTCATTACTAGTCCTTCAAAGCTATAATGCCATCTGCCGCTACATCGGGCCTCGTACATTGCTGACAGTATTATCCCTCCAACATTAAGCTCCATGTAGGTCATTAAAGCATAAAACACGCAAATATGCATGTGGAGGACTGTGGTATTTTAGTTGAGGGGCAACAAGCAGTGATTGACAATCTTCAACCAACACCACAATCTTCATCATACACTATTACAAGGCACATTGCTATACATAACAGCCCATGAACAACCATTATTTTGATAAGAAAAAGGGTAGAACATAAGAGACACATACCTTGCAGTTGATGAAGATGGAGAAACTGCATGAAGACGGATGAGTTAAAGCTAAAAGGGAATAGGGGAAATCATTTGGGAGTTATGGGATTTAGGGTAGTTTTTAGCCATTTAGGAATGGGAATAGGAAAAAATAATATAGGGTATAAATAGAAAGTTAGTTGGGTCGGGTTTTGAGTAAGTTTTAATGAAATATCCGACCCAACTATTAAACAAAAACTTGTCACGATAATCATCATGACGTGATGCTTATTGTAATGGGAAATTTTACTTAATAGTGTTCCATCATAGTAATGATCACATCGTGATGCTTATCTTAATGGAACCATCAATTTCAAGTATTCCATCAAGATTTTATGCTTATCGTAATGAAACAATGCTTAGGTGGAATTCAATCATGATAAGCATCACGACCCATCATTCCAGTGATTGATCACTATAGGCATCACAACGTGATTCCTATCGTTATTGATTATTCAACTTACAGTTTTTGTGAACCATTAAGTACCTTAATGCTGGTATTTTTCGTGTTCCATTACAATTTGAAAAATTACTAAAAATATAATAAAATTAATGAAAAATATTAAAACACTTACAATGCACGGGTTGCCTCCCGTGAAGTGCCTTATTTAAAGTCATGGCATGACCCATGAAATCTCATGCATCCACTATGTTGATGGATGTCGCTCCACGATCTCCATCAGGCCAGTAATGTTTGACTAGTTGCCCATTGACGAAAAAAGTTTTGTCAGATTTGTATTCTTGCAGCTCAACTGCCCCATGAGCCATTACTCTTACCACTTTAAACAACCCCATCCATTTGGAGTGCAATTTCCCCGGGAAAAGTTGCAACCTCAAATTGAACAACAATACCTCTTGACCCAGCTCGAATGAACACTCAACCAAATGTTTGTCATGCCATCGTTTTGTCTTCTCCTTATAAATCTTGGAATTTTTCATACACATTTAATCGAAACTCATCAAGCTAGAGTAGTTGCAAGGTCCACTTTGCAACAGCTACTTTGAAATCAAAATTTAACCTTTTTACAGCCCAATACGCCTTATGCTCCAATTCTACTGGCAGATGAAAAGCCATACAAAAAATCAACTGATACGGTGAGCTACCGATAAGAGTTTTGTATGCAGTACGATATGCCCATAACGCATTATCTTGCTTCTCTACCCAGTCCTTTATTTGTGTGTTCACCGTCTTTTGGAGTATCTACTAAATTCTCTGTTTGACACCTCTACTTACTTGCTAGTTTGCAGGTGATACACAGTAGCTACTAATAAGTCCAGAGAAATCACCAACACAATAAACAAAATAAAGCACACCGAATGATAGTGATCAATGGCACTGTATGAGAATGCCTGCAAAATAAAGCCCAGGGTGGTCCCCAGGGTAGTTCTCCGATGCTTAAGTTAGTTTCAAAACTTAAGAGAATTCCAAGAATATTTTATGAGTAATATCATCAGCGTACCTTTTCCTTTCCTTAATTGTGATATTTATAGTCATTTTCTATAACAATCGTCTTAGTGGATGATGTAAATGGGGGATAGTTACCATAGTGGTTACAACAACTCCCCTTATAACAGTCATGACCTTGTTTATGGTAAAGAACCACTCAACGGCTATTAGTAGGAAAGCCCTAGGGGCCATTACTCCCCACTCAATTACTGATTTACTATTAATTCCTTCTAACGCTATTCTACAGTAGTCCCCCCTCCCAGGGTCGATATGTGTGTTTATGCCACTCAATCGGTATTAGGGTATCCCCAGGGTTTTTATCCCTGGGGTCCTGGAGTGAGCCAAGGTAATCTGTGGCCGAGGTGAGAGGTCGTATTGTTGGTGATCTAGCCTCGAACTGAAGTGGTAGATTCGAAGTCATGTTCTTAGAAGACCTGTCTTGAGGCTGAGGTGGCCTTCTGACGCCGTCTTCTTAGCCACCCTGGCGTAAGGCTAAGGTGGCCTTTTTAAGACAGTCCTCTTGGCTGCCATGGCATAAGGCTGAGATGGCCTTTTTTAAGCCTTCCTCTTAGTCGCACTGGCTTGAGACCGAGGTAGCCTTTTTGAAGCCTTCTTCTTAGCTGCCCTGGCTTGAGGCTGAGGTGGCCTTTTTGAAGTTGTCCTCTTGGCCCCCTAGCTGGAGGCGGAGGTGGTTGATCTTTTGACGCTATTGTCGCTCCTTTTTTTGAAAAAAAAGAGGGTAAACTATGAGTTTTACCTTGATTCCTTCTTTTTCCCTTCCACGTGTCATGATCCCCTTAATTTGCTACCAGCTGTCACCATCCCTTTGGGAGGCATTTCCCTTTCTACAATATCTTTCTTAGGAACAGGTGATATTTACTGTAGAGGGCTTTTTTACCTTCTATTCCAAAAAGTCATTATTATGACCCTTGGGATTATTAGGGCTTTTCAATAACCCCCAATCCCCATACATTTAATACTTTTCAGGGATTTCCTCCTTATTCTTCCTCGTTTCTATGCCCTCTCTATTATTATTCTGATTATCAAAGTTCTTCCTTACATTTTGCACTTCCTTTTCACTCCCTTTTCTATCACTTTATATCACCAGCAAGTATGTCTACTTCTAATTCTTCTTATTATGGTTCTTCCTTATCTTCCCCATCTCCTTCTAGGTCCTACTAGGCAAAGGTGTACTAGGTGGGTAGCGGTACATCCTCTGTGCAAACTTTGATCTCTCCTGGCTTGTCTTTTGGGTGCCAGGACTTTGAAGTCACTAATATAGATATTTCATTAACTCTAGGTTTCCTGCTTCCCTTTCTTAGAAAGCACCATTTTCCCTCCAATTTTGAGTTTGTCTTGCCTCGCCATGGCGACAGGGCTTATTCTCCCCCTCAGAGGTTTTGCATGATGTACCATGATTATATTTGTAACATTATGGGTTTCCCCTGGCTTGTTCTGTGGTGGGGTTGAACCCACAGTTAACATTTTTAAACATTTTTTTGCCGTGAAATCCTTCGATCTTAAAATTACTTCTACACTATGGGATTTTAAGACTGACTTCTTGGTGGTATTTATTTGGTCAAACTTATCCTCCTTCCTTCCAAGATTTTCGACTGGAAGGATAAGTTTTTCTATTATAAGACTGACTTCTACTTCCCCCAGTCTTAGTCCTGGGCAGTAATAAAAAATATCGTTAGGGGAGGGGTTGACCGCTCAATTTTTGAACTCATTAACAAGGTTTCTCCTCACCGCTGTAAATTCACTGACGCGGATCTATACCGGGCTGGCATTAATGTCTATAACCTCGGTGCTAAGGCCCATGAGGTGGTCTCCGAGGGAACCTTAGCTTAGATAGTTTGAGTGTTTGTGTTCCTTTTTCTTAGTTCGTGCACATATTATAAATTTTTTCTTTCTTTTCAGTGGTTTGCATCAATTTGGCATCACAGATGTAGTCCAGGTCTTTGGCCCAAAATCCATTCCCTGGGTTGACCCAGTGGTTGACCTGCTTGAAGAAGGGGTGGGAAGGCAAGATGAGAGCCTAATTTGAAGCCTAGAGCAAAGAGATATCGAGCCGCTGCTCCTTTCCTGGAAAGAGACATTTTTCTGGGCGATCTGAGCTAGGTGAGTGATATCTCATATGTCTCCTTTTATGCTTTTCTTTTTTCCCAAGCTAAATCTTTTTTTCTTATGTTTTTGCTAAGGTGGAAGGCGTATTCTATCAAAGGGTACGCAATGCAATTGAGGAGTACCACTGCGAAAGGAAGCTCTAAAAGGAAAGAGTCATATAAAGGCTCTTGAGGAGGAGAAAGAGAATGCTCTGGCGAGGATAAGGGCAGCTGGAGAGAAGGTCAGATCGGCAGAGAAAAGGTTGAAAGACTCTGAGGCGAAGCTCGGTCATTTAAAGACCAACTTCTTGGACAGGCAGGGGATTTTTTTAAGGTCCTTTTTTAGAAGATTACCCATATGGAAGCTTTCATCGACTGTGTCTCCACCATGAGCAATGCCCTAGTGATTTCAACAAGGGAGGTAGTGCTTGAAAAGGTAGTCTGAGCTCATCCGGACATGAACGTCTAGACTAAACAGTTTGGGAATGATGGTAAGGCGGTATTTTGGGTGATTGAGGGCCTGATTAAAGCCATTTTTGCACACCCTTAACTTCCTCTACTCTAGCACATAGCTCAGCACTGTTCTCCTATGATAGTAGAGGAATTGCGAGATTGCCATAAAGATGCCAATCTGGACATCCTTTCTTTTATTCACAGTGGAGCTAATTCTCAAGCCGGCCTTTCCCCCAGAGCCCTCACTGGTTCAGCACCTGCTGAGCGGATTGTGGAGATAGAGCTGAAATCTGATCAGGCTTAAAATCTAAAACAACAAAATCCACAGGAAAGATCCAGGATTCCATTTATACCAATACATGCTCCACTATGCCAAGCGGTCTCACTAAAGATCTATCTGCCAACTAAAGAATGATTGTGGTGGGGTTTGGAGTGTCCAAACCCATTTTCCTGAAATAAAAAGTCAGCATGAGATTTATACACACACCTAAATCACACTAACCCCGTACAGTAAGATTCTGGCCAATAATCATTTGGATGGTGAAACTACCTGGATCTTTCTGCTTTGTAGGAAGCATGTTCTGGATGTGTGATGTGCACTCTTGAGTAAGATCCACGGTAGCATGCTCAATAAGACAATCTTTATTTGCCACAATGTCTTTTACATACTTGGTATATTTTGGAATTCCCTACAATATATTGATTAGAGGCAAATTGATGTGAACTTACCCCAATAACTCCTTGAACTTTTGAAATCCTTCTTCCTCTTTTTTCTTCTTTATCCTTTGAGGAAAAGTTGGTGGAGGCCTTACAGTAGTTTTTTCACTACTAGAATCTAGACCATTAATGTTACCATTGGTCATCTTTTCACTACTACTTTCTTTATTTTCCTTTTTAGGCACTAGTTCATGTAACTGCACCCCGCTTTTGGTTGTGATTGCATTCAACTTCTTTGGGTTTTGATCTGTGTCGCTAGGTAGGCCCCCTAGGGTCTTGTATTCTAAGACACAACCAACTATCCCATTTGTCTTTCTAGCTACTGCGTATCCATTTTCTGCTTCTTCACATCTACTTGTAACTTTGCTAGTCTCTCACTATCACGTGACTGCCCCTCTAATAGCTTTTTCAGCAAATCTTTATTTTTATTACTGGGCTGCCCATTTGGTGATTGATCATAGCTCTACTGGTTGAATTTCTGTCCCTGTTGCTGGTTAGAATGCCGATTTCTATAAGTGCTGAAACTCTACTGCTATGGTTGATTTTGATTCCACCCCATGAGAAGTTAGGGTGGTTCCTCTAATTTACATTATAAGAATTTCCATAATACTGTTGCCCCTGGCTTCTTTGTGCATTACCAATGAAGTTCACCAAATTGGGGTTGGCTCTACATACATCAGACGTATAGTCGCCCCCCCCCCATATGTCTCACAACACCCTTAGGCCTGTGATTGAACTACCTTAACTGTAGCCTGTTGTTGTTGTTGTCCAAAGGTTTGTGCAAACATATTCTGAAGGGATGAAATTTGCTCCAATAATGTTGTAATGGTATCTAACTCCATTACACTGGCAGTATTTTTCCTAGCGATAGTTCTTAACATGTCACCATTCCAATCAGGATTACTAGTGGCAATCCTATTCAGCAGTGTGTACATCTCTTCATAAATGCGCTGTAAAGCCTGACCCTTAGCTGCTGAATCTAGCAATATTTTAGAGTTGGGTTCCATTGCCTCAAGAAAAGTATACAGCAGCACTTTATTGGATTGCGAGTGATGTGGGCAGTTCCGGAGAAAAGTTTTGGATCTCTTCTACCTTGATATAAATTCTCTCCCAGATTTTTCCTGAAGCTGAGAATTTCACTTCTTAGCCTAGCAATCTTTCCAGATGGAAATAATTGAATCACAAACTTCCTTGACAAATACTCCCATGAAGTAATGGAGTTCGGTGGTTCTGCTAAAAGCCATCTTTTTTCTTCCCCTAATAATGAGAAAAGGAATAGTGTAAGTCTCACATAATCTGATAAAACTCCTGTGGGAATATATGTGTCACTGATCTCCAAAAGTTTTTTGATATGCTATTGTGGATCCTCATGTGCGAGACCAGTGAACTGCGCGCTTGTGTGTAATAGTTGTACCATATTTTATTTAAGCTCGAATCTACGTCCAGGTGTGGACTTCTGAATTATGGAGGTAGCATTGGTAGCCTTAGGAATGGCCACCTTATGTACTGACCTTGGTGCTTCCATCTCCGCAGGCTCCACTATATTTGGTTGCTCTAGTTGGACTTGTGAACCAAAATAAGGGAATACCATTATTTTGCGCTGAGAGTGAATAAACCGTTCTAGCTTAGACAATGGTTCCACCAAGGTTCTGTCCCTTGAAAAATTACCTATAATAACTCCTACAAAGAATTAAAAAGGCTAAGATCAAGTTGTTAACAATTACACAATAAAAATTTTACTTATCTAAATCATAAGTAACTAATTGCCAAGTCCCCGGCTACAACGCCAAAAACTTATTGTCTCCCTAGCACATAAAGGTGTACGTGGTCATACGAGTAATATAATGGCTCTTGCGAGCCAAATGTTGAACCCACTAGGACATCAAATTATGAATTAGTTTCGCTAAGTGATTCATATAAAGACTTACTTTATAGTGCAATTTGGTCGATCAGGATAAGAGTATGGAGATTTATATAAGTCTAAAGTAGCTAAGATGAAAGAAGTGAGAACTGGATCAACATAATCAAGGTAGATCAATATGAGTAACAGTTCCAGGGCTATGGCATTATACACACACGTATATAGACTTGACTTCAATAAAGACACTTATTCCGTTGATTGTTAGTTTAGGGACTGAAGTTATGACTAGGGATTGATAGTCCTTTAGTCACTAATTACTTAATCAAGAACTACTCCGATTGGCATGTGTTGTTTAACTCTCATAAAGGCATTATCGCTTTCTTCCCTATTTAAACCAAATAAAGCACTAAGTACACGATTATGTCTTAGTCACTAATTATGTTGTTAATCTTGGACTAAGGTCACCAACATAACCACACTCCTACCACTCCCAATCACTCATAAGATTACTGGATTCGATAACCCTAGCAAGCTTAAGGTTGATTCTAATAGCGGCTAACAATTAGAAATGCAGTTATTATAGAGTAGAAGAACAATCAATTATCTGAAACAAATACTTTATATCAAATCATATCCATAAATGGTGTATTAACCATAAGCCCTAGAATAAGGGTGTTTAGCCAATACAACACATATTCAATTTAGAAAAATAACTAAACAATACCATACGAGAATTGAATGGGAAGATTCACCCTACTATGCTAGTATATGCCTCTTGACTTGTGGTGTTTTTCCAAAGTGCTATAACTTTCTCTATAATATGAATGCAAAAATCCTTGATAAGAATAATAATGATAATGATATCCCAAAAGTTGTCTCAAAACACCTCTTAAGGCTTACATGGTCCTTCGGTGAAAATACAAAATTTCCCCTATTAATCCAATTCATAAAAGGCTTTCGGCCGCCATCAAAACAAAGGGGATCACGATAGTGATCATGTTGTGATCCCTATCGTGATGGAACCTTCATCATGACGTGATCACTGTCGTGATGAGGGTCAATTTCCTACACTCTAGCCTACTCCTGTTGGCTTGCTTTCCTGCTTTCTCTATATCATCCAAGTTCTCAATAACTTTTTAAACATGCTAATCACATTGGTTAGTGGTGCTTTCACACAATAACTACCAAAATATCCACACATCATGCAATTATACTCAAAACAAAGACAATTTATAGGAATTAGGAGACTCTATGGCAGGTACAACTACCTAAGATCATTTTCACCCTAGAACTAAAGGAATCACAATGTTTTGACTGAAATAAAACAGAATGATCATGCAGGAAATTTTATACTGTCAGGCACAGTAATCATCACGATTACGTGCCTTTACCCTGCGATCACATAGAGTATCTGGGGACTGGCCATCGTGATCGCGTACAGTAGGCTCGCGATCATGTAGAGTGCCTAGGGATGGAGCTTCATCGTAATCACGTGAGCCGGACTCTCAATCGTGAAGCACAATTGTTCACTAAATCACGGTCACATAGAGTTACATGACCTGCACCAATTGTAGGTTTTGAATTCAAAACCAAGGGAAGAAACGTGTTCTGAATTACCTTTCAAAATGCATTCAGAATCCAATTCAGACAAACCAAATATGTAAATAACATGGAAACAATATTTTGGATCTAATAGAATCAACAAAACTAAAATTTGAGGTCATTTACACAAAATGACCTCTCAAACCCAAGATATCCAAAAATACACTTCTCGACCAATACCTCGAATATGCAACGACAAGTCTAGAAATTACACCAATACCTCTCCTAGCCTAAACTCATCATTCCAGAGCTGTTGGAAGTGTCATAATTCCCATCCGACACTCCGATAATCGAAATACCACTCATGCTCCACTTTAGGTTATAAACTTAACTAAAATCCACAATCTCGCCTAACTTGCAAACGAAACCTTCAAAACACAAACTTAATGTCAATCTCTACTTTGTTTGGTATTCTGGAGCTAACAGATTTGTCAAAATTAAATTTTGAGATCGTGTTGAAGAAAATTTGACTTTGGCTAATGAGTAATTAGTTTTAGACTCTAAAATAGGAAATTTGAGATATATCTCAACCGAGTCGCTAGGGATCTTAACCCACAAGTTATAAATGACTTGGGTCAACTATCAAAACTCTTTAGAATACAAATTATCACATATTTATCATAAATAACCATGAGGGTCTTTACATAACGTGGTGAGCATGATTGTACTTATCATTTAATATTGATGACTTTGGATATCTAAGGGATAGATGACTTAAATGATTTTAATATTAAATTATGCTAAAAGAGATAGTAATTAATGATAGGCTTGAATGTGCTAGTTAAGGGTAATGATGTAGAATCCAAGTTGTTGTATTTGAAGAACTAGTGGTAAGTTTATAAATGAGTAATGAAGGCTTCGATGTTGACTTGTATGCTTAAGTTTGCATTATGATTTATTTTGAGACATTCTTTCTTTCATACTGATAAACATAGTTTATCTCTTGGATGCTCATGAGAGGCTTTATTTTATAATTATAACTCAATAAATGGATGATATTTATGGCTTGATGATATAATGATGAATTAGCTAATTAGTGCCTTGAGTGGATGATATGTAGATAAATGAGAGATCTTAACCCACAATGATAGCTTATGAAAGAATTCCTTGAATAAAGAGAACTTTTGGTATGAAATTCAAGGCCAAGGTCTCTTTTGGAATTTCCCTAAAAAGTTAAGGATGTGAATATTTATTGAAGAATTGAAAGTCGGAATATAGTAATTAGTAAGCACTGAGGTTCTTTTATGACATTCTGTGTGGTATATTAAATATATGGGGTAGTACTTATAAGATCTGCAGAGTATATGCTTATTAAGATTTGATACATGGGAAGTGCCTATTAGGCCTATATTCACGGAAAGTTTGACAATGCCCATGCTTGAAAATGTTATTAATAAAGGAATTAAGTGATATAAAGTAATGAATACAATTACCAATATGAAAGAAATGATCCAAAAATTCCAATAAATGAATCCTTACAAATAGCAAATACTTACCAACGAATAACCTTAAGTTTGTTAATGAGACTTGAGATCTCTTTTGTATTTTCTGAAGTGTAGGAGGACATGCTTCTATACTTGATTGTATTCTTGAAATTGAAGGTGAAACTTTGTTCTTACATGCTAAATGTTGGTTGACTTATTTTATTATACTTGGTGTAGCCGTGGATTACATGTTGGCTTATTGGTATCCTTTGGTGTTATAAAAAGAGTGGTAGGTTATTTGCTAGAGATTTTAGTGTGCGCTATCATTTGTTACTGGATTGATCATAGAAATTTGAGTAATGAAAGAGTTAACTTAGTGGGAGAGGTGATTTAAATAAAAAGGGTGTTAGTATGGTTTAGTGTTGGATGGTTACGGATGGTGTGAATTAATGGGACTAGAGTATGATAGTGATGAATGTAATTTGTAAATATGATTGAGATAAATTCGGATATTGTGAATTACGAGAGAGTAGGTGTTAATATTTCTCGAACACTAGTTTAATTGTATTCCATTTAGGATGTCATGATTTCTTTTCTCGGTTCTATCTTTATGATTATGTGGGTTAACACTGGTTGCCCAATAATCCTACCAATACTTTTGTTGCATTGACTTTAATCTTCCACATCTTATTTTAGGATGTTGACTAACTACAGGCTACTCATCGATGTTTATAGAAGAAGGTGTATACTCACCATCCTCCTCTGCACTTTATTCCCAGAAGAAATGGATTCTTTTATTTATATTATGTATTTTTCTATTTTATTTTCGACACTATATATTTAAGAAGTTATTACATGTCTAACCACGTATTGAGAGTTTATTTAAATATATTTCCAATGATTCTAATTATCTTAGAGTGATTCAAATGTTTCCATCAAATATTTCCTAAAACGCATATGTTCTCCACATATTTTACAATGGTATTTAGGGGGGGGGAGTTCACCTAGCTACCCCGATTAGCATAGGTGCCTGAATGACTTGGTAATTTGTGTAGTAACTTAAGTAGTTCAATGCCTTTTCTAGATAATATGGATCTATTATACAGAGTTATCCAGGTGTTGAAATACAAATAGCTCCCATAGGTCCTTTCTTGGAGTCTATATGCTCGAAGGATGTATATCAAAATGCATGATGTATCGCATTGCGTCCTAAATCATTTACATTACATAAAATCTTTGAAAATATACTATTTTTTATGTTGAGACATTTTAAGTTGTGATTAATTATCATATAATATTGTTATTGAACTGTTAGATAATCTCCGGAGTGTAGGTGATCATCATATAATTTATGTTATTTAGTTTGTACTTAAGCTCAATCATTCTATGATGCCTAATAAGTACAAGTGAACCATAGTCATTCTTATTTTTTGGAATTTTAAATGTTGATCTAGGCATAAGTGGACACCGTGAGTAGAGGATCATGTGAGCTAGCCCCGTTAGATTTGTGGTGAGCTTTAGCCTTCGAAGATGGCCACATCCTCATCTATCATCTACACTATGTATTTTTTTTTTTTTTTGTAGATAGTGAGGAAATCATTGATGCACCCATTCAAAATATGTATTAGAGTTACTCTTGTACGTATAACTTATGAGCCTTGAAATGTTTTGTGTACTGTTTGGCTTATTATTGATATTTATTCTTTAGTTTTTTTCTTTATTGATTTTGTTTCTTCTTACATTTTATTCTTTTCTTCCTAGATTTTTTTGGAGTTAGAGTGAGTAAGGCTTAATAACCACGGTGTCATAGGGTGGGTTTCATTACAATTCATGGGTTTTGGATCATGAAAATGGTATCAGAGCACTAGATTCACCGGTTCATGTGTTTAAAAAAAAGGTCTAGCAGACTCAAGTAGATCGATATGATAATATCCACATCTATCTCAGGATGTTATGGGACATTTTTAGGAAATTTATAACTTAGACTTGTTATAATGTAGAGTTATTCATTTCTAGAATTCTAAATTTACTTTTCCTTCTCTTAATAAATGGGATATGTGTATATGTTATATGGATGGTAATGCTCACCTGGTTATGACTTTTTCACGTACAAGAATACATGATCCCTCAAGTATAGAGCGACTCTACTTAGAAAGAGGTTATCAAAGTCAAGGGACTTACATTAGTGAATAACCAATCATAGTTCTATTCTCAAATTAACTTAGTTCAGGTTTGAAAATAAAGCAACATGAATTCTAAATATAAATTAAGAATTAAAAAGTAACAATGACAATAACTTTGGACAAAAATTAATATCAAAAGAGTTCTGGGACATTCGTCATTATATTCTCTAATTAGCGTTAGTGTTTATCGTATTCATCGTGTTATTTAAATGACTATAGAATGATCATCCTTTAAGTCATATACCCAAACTAGTCTCACAACTACATTGAGCAGGGATGTGAGTCTATAATTCAGATGCTTTAATGTTATCTTCTCATATTATTTATCAAGTGCGAAATTTAGTAATATTTGTATCATACCCATAAATCATATTTTAACAATTAACACTAATCAATTTGAGCTACGATCCACCCTTATTATTCCCTTCATTCCATCTCTCCACTCTTATGGTCAGTTTATTTCAAGATTATAGATTTATCCTAAAGTTTGCACAAGTCTAATATAGTAAGTGCACAAATGTAAGAACAATAACATACATGATAAATGCTAAAATTTCAAATAAACAATTATTATCAGTAGCCTCAATAAGATAATTAGGGTATTTAGCTACTCATTATTACGCAAAATCACCAAATAGGAGTTCATGAAGTAAAACTACAAGAAAGTAAAAGTAAAGAACAAAGAATCCTAAGAAGAGCCCTCTTGTTGCCTTCAATTCTCCAAAGCTTTGTGTTCATCAAAAGTTGTCTAAAAATATGTCTAATTTGTCTTTAAATAGGCTCCAGAATCATACATTCGGACCATCATTGGTATTAAGAACATTGACCCACTTTGCCTCAACTTAAACTCACAAAAAAAAAACATTTCTCATCAATCTTGAGGTGTATTCGTGCAACCCACTTTTGTGAAGTAGTTGGCACATTGTGGCTTTTTTCTATGTGAAAAACAGTATCCATATGCAAGATGAAGCATGGAATGCATCTCAAATTGAATAAATACTAGGTGCGGCACAGATGCCGAAAATTTACTCTATAACAGCTCCAAAAACAAATATTATAGCACCATAAGATAAACTCAACAACACACAACCAAAGAAGCACAAGTATAGCTAGATTTTACTAGTTGCACTTGACTAGTTTGTTTCTAGTTTCCCCACATCACGTAGATTGTATACAACATTGTTTAGATTCTATAGTAGATCCATTTGTAAGCTAAAACAACTCATCATAAGAATTAGGTCACTGAACGCATTAAACTTATCAGAAGTACACATGAACAAGTATAGGCTAGCCGTTTTGAACTAGTTATCCAATTTGACATTTCCTTGATCATTTTGGCGTGAGTATCGGACCAAATGCACCTTA
>JBDJHY010185402.1:0-11138 GCA_039654485.1 Withania somnifera
GACATTGACATCAGGTCTTGGGTTTCTTCTGTAAAATTTTTATTCTATGGTATATATCCTTTCTTATTCTTCAGCTTCTACTGTAGTAGTCCTCCGCTTCAGCTATGGACTATGGGGCTTGGTTCTCCTACTTGGGTATAGTAGGTGCCATCATGACTTGAGAAATCGGGTCATGACAATTTGGTTGTGTGATATTGGGTTAATGGGTGTGTAAGTATGCAAGAACGCAAGTCTGAATTAGTTGGAGAAGTTTAAGGAAGAAGATGACAGACAAACTGTCTATGACTAGGTGAATTTCCTTGATCCCACCATCTCAAAAAAAGAGTGCTAGATGCGTTGAGCAATATAACAGACAGTAATGTGGGTGAATCTTCCAAAGATAGACAGATCGCCAAAACCATTCGCGCATAAAGGAACTTGCTGGAAGCAAATTAGAGTGGGTGATATGGGTTAGGTGAATAGACAAGAAATATTATTTGTAATGGGTCTTGAAAAAGCATATATTTAGAGATTAGAGTGGTTAAAAAGTTTCTGATATGCCCATTTTGAGCATAATTAAGGTTCAGAGAGTTTCTGTTGACATCTTCTATGAGTCAATAAATCGGATGCTATTTGGTAATGATTTTTCCTCTGGAAAGCCAGTCGGATTATGTCTACCACTACTCTAACTAGAAGACTTAACAAAAATGGTTTGCCGAAGTGTTAATTGATTTTGACCTAGCTTGGTTGAACAATCCTTAACTACGAATGAAATAGGGATGCTTAGTTTTATTGATAAGTTTTGGTGGGTGGTTGTGAGAATTCATATTCATTCAATAGAAGCAGAAAAATTGATTTATGAAGATGCTGATTTTATAGCCAGCTTGGTGTCTGAGTACTAGTTGAACTTTTGCAGAATAATCGCCAAGGAAAAAAAAATGAGGGCTTTGCGAGAAGGTACAACATTTCCCTACCCCTGCTTGATAACTGAAATGTCCAACAAAGCACAGGTGCTTATTTTTCCTAGTATTAATACGGAAACTGATGCTTTGAAGACCTATAATATTGATGATCTAAGGATATCTCAAAAAATGAGATAAAGAAGAATAAGAGTTGGGAAACATCAATATCACATACGGGGTCAGAGGATACAGTTGGAGCTGATACTATTGACACAACTACTATTCCATCAGCTCACAAGGAATCTAGTGAGTTGAGGGCATAGGGTATACCACCCAGTCATCCAGTAGAGCTTCCTACTCCTTCATAATTGTATTTCACTCCACATAACTTCACAAAATTGGTAAAAAGAGTGAAGTAAAAGTAACGTCATCTTGAAATGCTGTCGGTGGAAATGGAGCAGTTAATAGACTAAAAATTTAAAGCTTCTTTAGAACCATAAGACATATTATAAGAATGAATTTAAAACCTAGAGGAGTGTATGAATAAGAGGATAAAACTTATGACCCCGTCTATCTGGGCTAAGTTTTAGTTGGAACTTGAGACGCTTCAGGAAGTGATGACATTATTGTAATAAGGCCAATAATTCAGTCGCCCCAATGACAGCAGAGCCAGCAAAGTCAGATAATGAGGACAAAATATTACTTCTGGATGATACGTAATAAAAAGTTGAAGCTATTATGGTGGGTGGTATCCTTGAGGATAAAACAGGAAAAAAGAAGAAAAAGAGAAAGAAAAGCAGTAAGGGAGAAGATCAAGATCTGGAGTAAGTAATGAGGAAGTCTAGAGTGACTTATGTGATGGATGAAGATAGAAGGAAAGCGCAGTTAATGGGGGTTTCTGCTAGTACGACTCCAGCATATTCAGAACGGTTGAGTGGATCACCCATTGTAGCTCAGATTGAGCTTCCTAACATATCGGTATCGATAGGTACTGTGAGTGAAGGGGAAGAACAACCATCTCTTATTCTCCTTGATTCACATTATGCTACTGATTAGGCTGTTACAGGTATATCTCAAACCCGTTCACCGTTTGATTTGATTTATGCATTGGGACAGTGTTGTATTTTATTTGGGATGGGGGTAGTACCTTTGTTGTTCATCCAAGGGTTTTTGTTTCCATGTTATTTTCCCTCGTCATGTTATCTAGTAGAACTTGTAAATGTATATTTCACATTTTTAGATAAAATATTATTGTTAGGTTTTTGTTGGATTATGAACCCTAAAGGAATGAGTGAGGTATCCAGAAATCATTGGCACAATATGAGAAGCAAAATAAATTTGTATGTTAACTGTATTTTATGAAAAATTGTAATCTCTGAGTAATGATGAATTGAGATTGTTCAAACAAAATTTTCTTTGTAACAAGTTTAGATTGATAAATATCGTCTACATATAAAGTTTGAGAAGCAAAATATGTTTTATTCTTTTTGTGTAGATGATATCCAAAACTTTCCCGATTCAGTTTTAGCTAGTGGAAATCGGGTTGACTTGAAAATGACCTTAGGCCTTCTTTTAATCAGTCTCTTAGCATTAAAAGTGTCTCCAAACACTATTGAGTTTCCAGTTTGATCCCTATTTTGAGCCTTGTACATGTAACTGTCTTTCTGAAACCAACTGCTTGTTGACCCCTATTTAGTAAGACTACTTCATTATAGACCTGGTTCTCCATTGGATATTGTGAACCTGAATTCAGGTATTGAAGGTGGCTTTGTGGGACACATTGCGAAAATGCGTGATAAAGCTCTATCTTGGCCGTAGTTTAGCGGTGAATATTGTGTCTTCAATCGTAGTCTACCATTAGGTTGAGGGTGTTTATCATGAAGCCTTCTTAAAATATTAATAATAATAGGGGAGGAGGCCATTGATGTATAAATAAAAGTTTTGAGGAAAATGGGATGAAAAAGAGTACTTGTAAAAGAGAAAATGAAGAAAGAAGAGAAATGGTGATACGAAGAAAATGGAGTCAGTCACTAAGTTCTAAGATGTACCCTACCAGCACTGAATCCTTCATTACAAGCCAAAAAGTTCTCAAGTGATTCAAGTTAACCAGCTGAAAGTTAAGTTAGAAATGACAAGGGCATGCTTATTACTAGTGTGTGCACGATTAGAACTCTTTGTGAATGTGAGTGATATCTTTCCCAGCCGCATGGTAAATTAGTGGAATATGCTAGAATCAGACTTCTTTGTAGTGAGAACAAGCAGAAGAATACGTCAATCATTAAAACAACAATAATTTCAGTTGATACAAGCCTTGTTAAAACTTCATTCATTTAACTACTCAAAGTTTCAGTTAATAATGAAGTTAGTTAACTAATTTGATAGCTTGCTAAATCATAGACTTTCCTGAGATAAATTCTTTTATGGATTTTAAGTTCTTAGTTGTGTTGTTACTTGAGGATACAAACGTTTTAGGTTGAGGGTATTGATGTGACAACATTTAATGTCACATCCTTCACTTAAAACCATGAATATATGCATGTTCTTCAACAACTTTTGTGAGATTTGATGTGTTTTCTATGTTTGTGCATGTTAAAGTTTTATTTTTGAACCTTAAGAAGAGTACAAAAGAGAACCTTGTTTTGAAGGTCAATTGGACGGTTCACCTAAGTCGTACCTCCAAGAGAGATAGACACTGGTTTAATTCCCATCTACCATCCAAATATGGACAATTCGTACAGCCTTGGACAGATCGTCCACAATTTGCTTTCCGTGAGGTGAAGAACTATTTTAATTCCCCAGTTACCATCCATAGATGTATAGTTCATCTAATCTTGGACAAATCATCCTTAGGATGAAGTTTTGGAAGAAGGCTATGAAAGAATGAATGAGTCTCCCAACCTTGGATGGCTCATCCAACAGTGTATCATCTACCATGTTCTTCGCTGGTGTGATGCCTATAAGGGATGAAAAGAACAAACGAACTGCCCAGTGTTGGATGATTCATCCAAAATACTGCCCAAGCTTGAGCAAAAATTGCTCTTCAGTTTTAAAGTTAAACTTGTACACCTGTTCTATGAACAATAATATTAGGTTATTTTTACATAATTGGAACAAAGATATTCAAACGTACTACTGCTCAAGATTTTCATCTATTTTCTTCCTACTAAACTTTAATTGTGAGGGGATTTTGTATTGATCGATTGGTAATTGAACAACGTCTTTGGAAGATACTTTGATTTGGCTATGATATGTAGTGAATTTACTCCTTGTTATTGCATAATTAGGATTACGAGTGGCTAACTCCCCAACTCTAGGGTTGTGGGATCTGTGGGTGAAACAAATCTAGGGTCCTGAATATAAAATGGTTCTTAGATCTAACAATTTTAGATTTCTTGTGGTTGCAAATGCTAGAACATGCCTAGGATTAATTAGTATGAATTATATTATTAAATATTGATTTTGAGGTTACTACAATTGAGGTTACTACAAGAAATTCAGGGTGTTAACCCTCGTCTAATGGTTATTGCTGTAACTAGGGTAATAATCTTGAGATTATTAGCATAGAAATATTTCACTCTTTCTATAGTATGAAAATAAACTTTTATAATCGAAAGATTTGTTGATACCATTGTGAACACAATATGGGGTTTCCTCATTATTAAAACTCATTACTAAATGGTAGATTAATCTCTAAAATTCAATTTCATACTTTTATTATTAAAACATTAAATCCTCCATATTTACATTTATGTTTCTAGGAAATAATCGACTAATATACTTATTCAACTTGAATTTGAAGAAATATTTGCTGTGGGATTTGACACTAATAAAAAACATCTATCCCAATACAACATGTACCTAAATGATCCCCCCACATTGTTTACAAGGCTGTCTATAAGGTCTTGATTGTCTTATACTTCCCTATTCTTGATACTTCGTTGCCTGTGAACCTTGACTTTTATTTCCTTGCATGAAGTGATTTCCTTTAAGACCTTCGAAACCAGGTGAAACACTAAATGTACAATAGGAAGATGATGACCTAGGTGGTCTATTAGGAAACCGAGGCCTGAACTTACCACCGGATGGCATAAATTTCCCCGTTGACCTATCCCTCTTAGAAAACCCTCTTTCTTGCTCTTGTGTTCTTTTTATTTTCCTTTGATCCTCCACCCTTTGTGAAAATGCTTGGATCCTTTATAATATTCATATAGTAATTTAGAAAAGAAATTGTGCAATCTCTACCCAAATACTCATTCAACCTATCCACGTATCGATGGACTAGTTCTTGCATAGTAGCTACTATATTTGGAGCATGCCTTGCCAAAGAGTTATATTTGAGGATATACTCCCTCACTCTTATGTTACCTTGGTAAAGGTTTAGGAACTGATCTCGCTGGGCTTCTGGATCTCAAATGGCAAGTAATGGTCAATAAATGCCTCTTTAAACTCTTACCAATTAGCTAAAGGAGCATTTGTACCCTTTGATTTTTTCGAAGCATTATATCACAATATTTCCACCCTTTTTAATCTATAAGAAAGTGATTCCTTAATGGAATCATACATAATATCCAAAGTACTTTGAATTTAATCAATAAAGTATTGGGGGTCTTCATTAGGGTCCGACCTGGTGATCATTGGAGTGTCCAAATTAAATAAATCCCGTACCCTCACACTAGTTTCCTGGTCTGTGCCACTACTAGTTGTGGTTGGATTTATTTGTCCTTAGCCTTTACCATTAACTATACGAGTGAATAATTGAACCATATTTCTTAGATAGTGCACAGTACAATCTATATGTGTTATGGGGGAACTCCTCTCCTCTTTAACTCTTCTTGAGATGGAGGAGTTGAGGATGTTTATAACTAAGAATCATCTTGAGCCTTATGTTGTTGTCTAGATCTACTGCCTCTCCTCCAATTTCCCCATCTACTTTATTCCCTCTACTTTTCCTTTTCCTTTTTTTTGACATCTTACTATAACAAAAAAAATTAAAGGTCAGATACAATACACCTTCAACATTGGATTTATCGCAAGATCTAAGAGATGAAAGGAAAATGATAACTCCTAAATATCCCATAGCCTCTTGTTTTATAGTTGTGGTGCAAAACACACCAATAAGAAACACTTTACATAGACACAACTTTGTAGGTTCCTTAGGATGACCTCTGATACCACTTTTATCGTACCTTAAAATCTCATTAAGACGGACAGACACCCATTAGAATAAGGCCTGGGAGGACCACCCTATAACTATGTACTTACCTTGCACTTCTATGAACATTTAATGGTGCTTCCATGATAGATATTTGGATTTAACTTGGATTTTAGGGCTACAATACCTAAAATACGAGACACAACCACACTTTACTTTACATAATCTACAAAGCCACTGTGAGATACATATACTTAGTTAAGGCCGGGAATGCCCCACCATACTCTTAACTACTATACAATACCACAACATATATCAAAAACTCGGAAAGCCCCGAATCAACATGGAGCTCACCAATAGCTGCTGAATATCATGTGATCCTACTGGGGAGGTCTACTAGCTCCAATGAATATAACATGAAATGCAGGTCCCTTGTGAGGTATGTTAGTACGAATGAATGTACTGAATATGTAAGGCATAAAGTAAACATAGATAGAATAAGTTCTCCAATAGAATCAAGTACAATGTATAGGCAAGGGTAAAAGACCACTACTCGTGGGATCATGTACATTATATTACTTTCTTTACTTCATAATATTTTTACACAATATGATACAAATGAGCAACTGATTTGTGGTAAAATAGGATGGACCATTCTAGGAATTTTAACCTCTTCAATTCAACCCTCATGAATATAAAAATTGGGATTGACCCATGCTAGGATTTCCTTTCATCCCTGGGATAGCACCCATAATAGTGGGATCAACCTATTCTAGGTGTTCCTTCCACCCCTGGGATAACCCATAAATAGACAGATTCACTTTATATCTTTTCATTAACATTTTAGATAGTTATTTTGATAGTCATGGCATTATTGAGCTTTCGACTATAGATCTAACAAGTGACATGTGAATAATAATTTAATGTATAACAATGATGTCGGGAGTAGTTTTCACGCCAATGAAATGCTTAGGAGATGAAATAACACATGGACTAGCTTAAGCCAAAATGAGGACTTGTGCAGTTTGCAATTCAAAGTACACATGCAAATTTGATAATAAATATGTGTTGGAGTATTTAAACACATTAAGGAATGTGTAGCAAGGTTATCAGATACACTGGAATTTTTATGATGCCACCATATGTCATTTACAAGGAATAAGAACTAAAGAGCTTACCTTGGAATACAAATACCACATTTTAGGTCAAAGAGTAGGAAATCGAATAACCTTATGTACCTTGTTGTCCAACCCCATTATTACCCCAAATTAACCTCCTATATTTCGAATTACTTGTCCACAATAAGGTAAGTGTTAAAACTAGTATTAGTACGTAATCAACACATTTAGGCTACTTAACCACACCAAATCAGTAGCCGAGAAGTAAGCTCGTAACTTATCAAGTAAGGGGTGTTATTTCAACCCCCTCTCCTCCTATTACCTTTACACACTATACGGATGTGTAGATGGTTCCCTAAAAATAGTTGGGCTTCATAACACACATAAAATATCATATAAAGTGGAGTGGGAAGTGAGCTTCACGCAACAACCAGTTCATAGTGTATCAACACCCTTTCCTTTAATATTTCAATACCAACCATTTAAACCCCTTTCCACATCAACCAAAATATCCCCACCATATTTAAAAATAGCCCCGAAAATAGATTCACACTTTCTTAACATAGCAACACAATATTAAACTCAACATCCCTTGAGTTATTTGCAACAACAAGTCCATAATTCACCAACCAAACTCATATATAAGGGGGAAATGGAGCAGTCACTTTACCTTAATTTATGAAAATTACCTTTGAACTTGAACACTTCAAGAACTTGAATTTCCCTTCACACTTAACTCTGAAGAAGATAAAATGCTCCTAATAACCATGGAAAGTGAGTTTATCTTCTGAATGAATTCTACCCTATAACTAAAATTTAGCATAAATCACATATTTTCCTTGTATCCCATAGAGGAAACAATCTAAAACCATAAATATATCCACTTATGTCGGCTTGCAAAAATGAGTGTCTCTTCAAGAACCCTAGGGGAGGTTTTTGGCTCCCAGTCTTGGTGTAGAGAGAACTTAAGACTTATGAGGGAAATATGTTTTGGTGTGTTAAAAATGAGTAAAATGAGCATATTTTTGACTTTTAAATAAGATCTCTAGAACCTTGTCACAAGCTGGTTTCTCAGGTCCCGAGGCACCTACACCCCACCATATGAAAACTACCCAATAATTACACAAGAAAGAATAATAAATTAAAAGTGAGAGATAAGACAAAAGTAAGGAATATGGATAAACAAAAGTCTAGATCAAGTCAATAACACCCCCTAAATAGATATCTGATACATGAGCCATTAAATAAAAGTACAAGTCTGAAACAGGAAGTACAATGTATACTTGGGAGAAAATAACAAAAATAGATATAAAAGAGGTAAAAGACAATATCCAGACACCAGAAGCCATTATCTACCGTAGCAACATAATCTCAACATGAAATCTGGAATCAGTGTAGACCACTCGTACTCAGGTCTGCACCAAAAGTTACAAACGTGTAGTATGAGTAATAAATCAATAGGTACCCAGTAGGCATCATCGGCCGACTGGGATCATATAAGAAATAAAAGAAGTAAATTGAAAAATAAAGTATACAAGTCGCAGAGGTCATACAAGTAGAGCAAATAGAGACTAGCCAACATGATAAATACCAATAATTATCCTAGATAATTAGTGACAACAAGGAAAATTAAGGAAAACAAGGGAAAGAACATACCCAAACCCATGCTCAACTAATAGGATAAAAAATAAGAAAAAAAATGAAGGTCTGCCAGTAACATCAAATAATGGGAACAAGAAGAAAGGCTAACTACCAAAAGTGTAAAAACAAAGAAACATGAAAACAGAAAAATATGATATATCCAGCTAATGACAAAATATTAATTAGAATAAGTAAAGAAACAAACATAGATTTATGCAAACCTTCTGGCACCCCATCCTACTTAGAGAGTAAAAGCAATAAACAGAACTCAAAAATATAATATGCATAATGATATGATGAATTGACAGTAAAGTAAATCCGTACGCTCTATTCCTGAACTTGCAAGCCAAAAAAGGTATGACCCATGGAAGGACACAACCCATATACCTCTACTCCCCCGCATACCCCTTCTCTGATTGCCCATAATCCCCATGGGCAATGTTCGTAAAGGCCACAAGTGTATACAACTTAGCTCACAAAGTAAACTAAACTTATATAACCATAAATTATCTTCATGCCTCTATCAAGTCTATATTAGAATCAAGTATCAATGACCGTGCCCAGTGTTAGCCGAGACTAAATATGAAATGAAATCAACATCCAATTCTTGGACACAACCAAGTCTAGTAATAACTCAATACTGTGATTAACTCTTTACTTATCCTATTTATCATCAAAACTTGTATAACATCTTAAAAATACTCACTTTATCTCATAATACTAAAAATGGGTCCATCCAGACTATGCAAAGTTCCAAAATTAGTGACGATGGAATCTTAGCTATAAAAAGTTAGAAACCAATGCATAAAATTATTTTTCATGATAATGCTTTGCTCAATCACAACAATAGCTCAAATAATTCCTATTGGCCCTGCATAAGAGCGGATGTTACAATATCTAAAACCACTTAGTCGATGTTCAGGACTTACAAAAATTACCAATAATTCCACTACCTATGTACCAAAGTCAATCAAGACCACTCAGGGTCACAGAGTAACTACAATCACAAATATAACACCAATACACAATCCAAGAAGATGACTAAGGAAGTTGACATGGTCATGGGTACCAACCTAGAAATTCTAACCCATGTATGGCTAATTACTACAATATTTCCAATATAAGCCAATTCTAAGATGATTAAGCAACAACCTACCTTCCCTCTAGAGATAAGCTCATAAATACTGAGTAAAATAGGCTTGGACAACTTCAACAGCTCAAGAAATGCACAAATAAGCTTGAATAATCATGAAACTAGGAAAATAATCTACACGATACTATGAGTCAAATGATACCCATAAAGCTATAATTATAGCTAGGGTCAAAATATGGGTCAAAACAGGCCTATAGGCCTACGAAGACAAAACACCAAACAAAAAGTACCAAAATGTTCCCCACATTGTAGAAAACTCATACCCTAAATTTAGGCCAAAGAAGATATAGACATAGGCTAGAATCAATGATTTAAATTGAAGAGATGATATTGAGAATTTGGGAGTTTTAGGATGAAATTGGGTGAGATTTGAGTTAAAACTTACTAAATCAGAAGACTGATGAAAGAATATGGATTCCAATGTCACCCACTATCGTATGGAAAACCCCAAGGAATGAAACTGGTGATCTAGAGCTTTGGAAGTGAAAAGATGATGAAGATGAATGAAATTCGAGTTGTGGGGTTTATATACTATCAGGGATTTAAACCTATTGTGAATACGGTCAAAGGACTGTGACGTAATTAACCACCATGCTGACCCATTGTGAACATATTAACTAGGGTGTGAACGGTAAAAGGAAATAGGAGAGGCAGGTCCAAGCTGCCTTCCTATGAATGTAACAAACCAGCCATAAAAGAAGTTGACCCAGACGAGTTCATTGCAAATGTGACCCTATTACACGAACACAAAGGGAAACCAGGACCTACATCAGTAGTTGATGCACAAACAAATTTCAGCCAAGAAAATAGACTTGATAGAGGAGTTGAAATGCACTCGATACCCAATAAACACAAAATGAATATGATACTAGTATGTAAACCATATTTTAGACTCAATAGTGCAGAAAAAAATTCCAATTCAAGATCATTTTGATGAAATTTGACCAAATTTAACAATTCCCAAAAATACCCAACGCTCTAACAGAGTACTCAATATGAGCTTGGTTGGCCTAAAGCCCGAACGAATAACTCACCTAACCTAAACATGACAATATAAAGCTGATGGCACCATCATATTTTGAATATGAGGCTTCGATCATAAAATGACTACCCAAGATCCATTTATAAATTAGAAAATACGTAAAACAAACAAAACGAGGCAAGAAAAACTAAGGCCTCCAGAATCGCATCAA
>JBDJHY010185421.1:0-11981 GCA_039654485.1 Withania somnifera
CAGCTTCCTCGATGCATAAGCCATAACATGACCCTACTGAATCATAACACAACCCAATTCAATACTTGAAGCATCACAATAAAATTTATAAGGCTGGCCTCAACTGGTAGAACAAGAATTGGAGCGGTAGTAAATAACTCCTTCAGCCCCAAAATATCACACTCAACTGACCATTGGAAGGGCACATCCTTCTGTGTTAGTGTAGTCAACAGGGATTCAGTAGAAGAAAAACTCTAAACAAATTAATGATAATACCTATCTAACCCAAGAAAACTGTGAATGTCTGTGATAGTGGTAGGTCAAGGCCAATCGCATACATCGGCTACCTTAGCTGGATAAACACTATTGCCGACACCTGATATCACATGGCCTAGAAATGAAATGGAGTCTAGCCAAAAATCACATTTTGAGAACTTAGCATAGAGTTGATCAGTCCTCAAAGTCAACACAACCCTCAGGTTCTCCTCGTGCTCTGCTCGACTCCGCGAGTAAACCAATATATCATCAATAAATACAATCACGAAAGAGTATAGATAGAGCCTGAACATGCGAGTCATCAAGTCCATAAAAGTTGTAGGGGAATTAGTTAGCCAAAATGACATCACCAAGAACTCATAATACCCATACCCCGTCCAGAAAGCTATCTTTAGGACATTCTCAATCCCAATCCTCAACTAGTGGTAGACGAACCTTAAACCGATCTTAGAGAACACTTTGGCTCCCTAAAACTGATCAAACAAGTCATCAATACATCATAGGGGATACTTATTCTTAACTTTTACCTTGTTCAGCTACCTATAGTCAATACATATCGAGAACCATCCTCTTTTTTTACAAGCAGCACCCGTGCAAGCCACAGGACATGCTAGGATGGATGAAACCTCTTTCGAGCAAATCTTACAATTGAACAATCAACTCTCAGAGCTTATCTAGGGCTATACGATAGGGAGAAATAAATATGGGACTGGTTCCCGACTCAGCCTCAATAGAAAAATCTATATCAAGCTGGAGTGGGAGGATAGGTAAAATCAATCGAAAAGACACCCACAAACTCATCAACTACAAGCACAGACTCAAGGGAGGGAGACTCAACACTAACATCTCTAACATGGGAAAAATGGGCATAGTAACCCTGAGCAACAACTCTACGGGCCCGATAATAAAAAATGACATAACCGACAAATAACTAGTGGGACTGCACCACACTACTAAGGGTACACCGGGCACAGATAAAGTCATGGTCTTGGCAGAACAATCTAGGTTGCAGGATAGGGGGACAACCAGTCCATGCCAAAAATCATATTGAAATCTAACATATCCAGCTCAATCAAGTCAGCCCGAGTGTCATGATCCTGAATAGTCACCATACATGGCCTATCTACCTGATCTACTACTAGGGTTGTACTCACCAGGGTAGATACACTCAAGGGTACAGGTAACCGTGCACTAGAAAAACCCAACAGAGAAGCAAAGTAAATAAATACATTCGATAAGGTGGAACTCAAATCAAATAAAGTAAAAGAAGAGAGCCCAAGAACAAACAACATACCAGTGACAACCGTATCTGAGGCCTCAACCTCGGTCCTGCCTGAAATAATATAAATGTGATGCTGGCCCCCACCCTATTGTGGATCAAAATCTCTACCTCTATCCCTTACTCCCTGGCCTCCTCTCCTTGCCCCCAAGCACTGGCGGCCTACCTCTAACCAGTGGCACTACTTGTGGTGGCTGGGCAGGCAGGCCTACAACTTAAGGCCATACGTCGAAGACAATCTTTGGCCAAGTGGACCCTATCTCCACATTCAAAGAAACCCTATGTAAAATAATATCTGGGAACCCTAGGGCAGTCTCTATCATAGTGACCTCTCTCCACACTTATAAAATCTACCCCCAGCTTTGACCTGACCACGGGGTCCCTTAATAAGCCCCTACAAACCTGAAACTGGCCCTTGATGGGATGGCTACTCAACTATCTGCCGAAAGTATGAAGTGAATCTGGTACTTTTGGCTAGTCTGGTCTCTTCTGCTAAAATCACAGTCCCTAGATCTAGACCTGAAAAGCCTCCTTGATGGCGCTTCCTCTTCTCGTTGCCCTTGGGCCTAGTGAGCTAAAGTCTCCATGCTGCGGGCATGGTCCACAATATCTAGAAATTACCTATGCAATACTAATAGACACTCAACCTGACTTCGCAGGTCAAATATCATCCCATACGCTAAGCGGTGAATCCTCTCCTCCCAGTAGGTAGTAAATCACCAGTATGCCTAGACAGATCAATAAAGTAGGCTTCATACTAAGCAACAATCATAACCCCCTATCGTATGCCTAAAAATCAAGCCTATAATGCTTTACGGGTGCTCCTAGGAACATACTGGGCCATAAAGGCCTCTCAAAACTGCCCCCAAGTCAGTGGGGATAACCCTGTTGGCCTACGATCCTTGAACACTCGCCACCACTGTCTAGCGTCACCCACTAGTAGATAGGAAGTAAAATCAGCACCATATGTCTCTAGTAACTCCAAAGTACTTAGATGCTCCTCGCATACAACGATATGCTTATGGGGTTCCTATCCCTGTGCTCCCGAAAACCTAGTGAGGGTAATTCGTAGAAGGTGATATAACATCTTTTGCACCTTGAATGCGGGTATAGCACGAGTTGGTGCTGGTGCTATAGTATGGCGGTAGTAGTCTTTAATGGAATATTCAGTGGAACTGGGGGTGCTACTGGAGTTGTTGGTACTGGGGGAGGTGGGTTACCCTATGCCGCTTCTTAAGAATATGATTGGGGTTTATTTGTCGATGCTTCATCAAGCATCTGTAACATCTGCCATATAGATCTCTTAAACCGGCAGGTGGTAGCTATGTAAACTATGGTGGTGGCACAAGAGTTTTTTGCCTTTACATAGCAGCTGGGGTGATAGAAATTATTTGAGCATCATCCCCTACCCCACTTACCTGTTAGGGAAGGGTCTCAATCTATAGAAGAACTTCTGGTATGCATCATCTGCGAAAGAGTAAAGCCAAGGTATGTTTTTGAAAATAGTATGAATATCAACGCATGACAAGATCTAAGAGATCAAAGCATTCCTAAGGCACCTCATAGAAATCCATGAATGAGTATGAATCCCACTTTATTTATCTGTCCAGGCATACCAATGATTTACTACCTACTGAGGAGGAGCAAATTCGTTGCTACACGTATGGGCTGAGATTGGACCTGCGGAGTTAGTTGAGTAGATATTAGTATTGCAGAGGTTATTCTTTAATATTTTGGACCATGCCAGCAACATGGAGAATTAAGCTCGCCAGGCCTAAGGGGGAAGCGAGAAGAAGCAGCACCATCAGGAAGGTTTTTTAGGGTCTAGATCTGAATGCCGTGATTTTGGTAGGGGAGTTCAGACGAGCTGATAGTACCAGGCTTCACTTGAAACTTCTGGCAAGGCATTACATAACCACATTGTTGGGGGCCCAATTTTAGGTTCGCAGGGGCTTGTTGAGGGACCCATGGTCAGGCCAAAGCTGGGGGTAGTTGTTATTAATGTGGACGGGTGGGTCACTACTATAATGACTGACTCAGGGTTACTAAAGATCATTTTGCAGAGTGTTTCTTTGAGTGTGGAGATAGGGGCTATTTGCCAGAGATTATCCTCAATGCAGGGCCACTCAGGCCGCAGCGCTGCCTGCCTAGCCTCCATAGGCAGTGCCACCAACTGCTCGGGGGGCAACAGGAGGAGACCAGGGAGTAGGGGCTAGAGGTAGAGGTTTTGATCCACAGTAGGGAAGGGGTCAGCATCAGCTTTATGTGATTCCAGGCTTGGTCGAGGTTGGGGCCTCAGATACAGTTGCCACTTGTACATTGTTTGTTCTTCGGTACTCCTCCTTGACTTTATTTGATCTGTGTTCCACCTTGTCTTATGTATATTTTTACTTTGCTTCTTTTTTGGGTATTTCTAGTGAGCGGTTACATGTACCCTTGGGTGTATCAACCCCGGTGGATCCCTAGTGGTGGATCGGGTATGTAGGTCGTGTATGGTAACTATGCAGGGTTATGACACTCGGGATGACTTGACCTGGATCTCCTATACTTCTTAGTTAGCAATATAGGAATTTTTATTTACCTAAGTTCTACTTAGATAGTTGTTTCGTTTTTTCCTTGCTTATTTTATTTTTGTGACCTTTATTTACTTAGCTCTATATTTACTGCTCTTATTTCATATATGCGTCCATTCGGCCTATGATGCTAACTAAGTATCCAATTACTTCGACTATTAGGTACTTATACTACACTTCTGCATCTTTTTGGTGCAGATCCAAATACGAGTGGTCTTCGTTGATTCTCGAGTATTCATGCACTATTGAGGACATCTGAGTTAGGAGCGAGTGGAGTTGATTTTACCTCTTCTTTATCCTAATTTTTTGTCATTGTGTTTCTATGATAGTTGTATTTTGTACCTTGGTTTGATGTGTATTTCGTATTAGGATTATCATATTTTAGGATATCAGTTGCATTTATTTTCGAATTACCTTCCCTTTCCTTATTTTTATTGTCACACCCCAGTTTCTTAGGTCATGAGGGCACCTACAACCCACACTAGATGAACCATCCAACAAGTACAAAAAGCTAGGATATAATTTAAGAGGAAGATAAAATATAAATGCAAAGGACGAGGGATAAATGGAAGTCTAAATACAAGAAAACAATACCCAAATCATGGTATCTAGTACATGAGCCACTACGAATAGACTATCAAAGTAATACCAAATGTAATAATGATAAAAGAATTTGTCTCCAAAAGTACAATGACAGAATATGATAAAAGAGTAAGCTAAGAGCAAGCCCTGAACGCTGGAGACCATCTTCTACCTAAAATATAGATAATCAACACGAACTGGAGAATCAACGGTGTCCACTAGTACTCGAGTTTGCACCAAAAAGACGCAAAAATGTAGTATAAGTACAAATAGCCAAAACAATCGAAAACCCAATAGGCATCATCAGTCGACTGAGCCCATATAAGAAATAAAAGTAATAAGTAAATAGATAACAAAAGAGAGGTCACCAAACCAAATAAGTAGATCATACATGAAAAACTAACTAACAATGATATAGGCAAGTACATACCCTAGAAAGCTAGCTAACAGTAACGAAGATTCAGGCAAACAAAGGTGAGAACGTACCTGAATCCATAGTAAGCTAATAAGATGAAGATAAAGATAATAGGGGTGGCAGTATACTGGTAAACTCAAATAAAGAGAATGAGATCGAAGTGATAACTACAAACAAGTATAGAAATAACGAAAAACACAAAGGATCCCAGAGGATATATCCAACAAGTAGCAGTAATCAGTACAATAATAAGTAAAGGAAAATCCCAATGGCCTTCTATACGATCGAGAGATACAAACAAGTCAATACATACCTTCCGTCCTCTCATACAACCGGAGAGTACAATTAACAAACAACACTCAAGGATAGAATATGTAGAATGATATGATATAATGCTAGAAAAACATGTATGCTCCTTCTATAGTACCCATAGGTCCAACAAGCAGGACTCATGTAGAGGCTTCCCTTGAATACCTCTATTCCCTCGTATACTCCTCTTCAAGTTACATACAAGCCCGGAGCTGCAAGGTCCATGGAGGCTGTTACCGCATACTACCTTAATAACTCATAACTACAATCGAACCCGAAGGCAATCTCAAAATGTCAATGTATGAATGAGTGCCCCACCATCGCCTGGTCTCAATCAATATAATCTCAATACCGTTGCTTGACCATCACTAAGTCTAAAATCAGTATACATCATCAATGTCTAGAGCCCGACCTTCATCGAGTCTAGTGGTATATCAAAATAGTGATTATTTTCATTTATCCTTTTATCATTGAATACTAGTAAATTCATCATTTAATACTCATTTTAGTCTCTCCACAAGGCCATGTAAGGTTCTGAAATCAGTGATATTGAGCTCTTGGCCATAAAATATTAGAAACAAATGCATAAAAACTAGTTTTCATAATAGTATTATGCACAAATGCAATAATAGATCACAACAAGTCCTACTGCCCTGAACAAGCTCAATCACTATAGAAATCATAACCAGTCATAATATCGGGGACTCACTGATATTTCCCATAAACCCTACCATCTATGTTCCTGAGTCAATAAAGACCGCGAAGGGTCATAAGGTAATCTACAATCTCAAATGCACTATCAAAGCATAAGCCAAGAAGCAGACAGGGTCAGGGGTACTAAACAAAAAACCCCCAAGAATGGCTAAATATTACTATTGTTTCAAATATAAACTTAATCTCAAATTGGTAAGTCATATCCTACCTAGCGTTCGAAGGTAAGCTCTCAAATACCCGGTGAAATACCTCAAACAACTCTAAAAATACTCCAATAATCTACACGTTAATATGAGTCAAATGATACCCATAAAGCTATAATTATAGCTAGGGTCAAAATCTGAGTCAAAAAGGGCCGACAAGCTCGCAAATCCAAAACTCCGAAGAAAAGGTATCAAAATATTTCCCATATCATAAGAAACTCATACTCAAAGTTTGGAGCTAAGACGAGCAATAAACAAGATAAAATCAATGTATTAAAATGAAGAATAAAATAATGAAATTTGATAGGAAACTTACTAACAATTGAAGAATAAATGAAGGAATATCATTTCCAACGTTACCTAATGAAACATGCAAAGGCCCAAGTACTGAAAATGGTGAATTTTGAGTTTTCAAGTGTAAAGGATAAAGAAAATGGAGAGCATATCGAATTTCCAGGTTTAAAATACTAATCTCATGTGTTTATCACAATCACATGGGCTACAGTCATAATTGCAAGGTAGAGGGAATTAGACCTTCGAGATCACGTTGACCAAGTCTGTGATTACAAGGTTCACTGGACGGACTTTACACGGTTGCTTGATTGAAGGACATAATCAAGTTGAGCAAATAAAGTTGGTCATCGTGATTATGTGAGTCTCATTAATGATGGAAATAAGGAAATTAGCATGCACTAGCAATTGATGCACCAGCAAAATCATCAAAAAACCAATAACAAACAAGGTGCTTCGAATGCGTTGGTACCCAAAGAACACAAATCAAATATGCTACTGATATGGAAACGATATTTTTAACTCAACAATGAAAATGAAATTTTAATCAGAGATTATTTTGATAAAATGTTGACTAAATTCAATCCTTGGCCAAAATATTCATAGTTCCAACTGAGTACTTGAAATAATTTTGGATGGCCCAAGGCCCGAATGAATAACTCACCTAACCTAAACTCCACATTTCAAAGCTGATGTCATAGTCAAATTTTCAATCTAAGGCTCCAATCACGAAAGTTTAGATGAAGTTAAATTTTTGAACTCTACCAAGCCTAAGCACACATAAAATAAGATAAAACCATGACCAAGGTCTCCGGACATAAACCAAGAGTATGTCTAATTTAAAATCCACGTTCCACAGCTAATAAAATTATCGGAGTTTGATTCAAAGTTTGTTTCCACAGAATGTTGAATGAACTTAATGATTTCAATAATTAAGGCTCTAAAATAGGGAAATGAGTATAGCAACTAAACAAATGACCCGCAAACCAAACCACCAATCCTGATAAGTTATAATTGACGTATGGACGCTACAGAAAGCTGTAAGATGTAAGAAAATTCAAAATTAACCATAAGGATCATTACAACATCCACTACTAAATAGAACTTTCATAAATTTTTTTAGAAAAAGGTAGTACCTGAAGGGATAAAAAACTTTGGATACTGAGATCTCAACTCACTCTCGACCTTCCAAGAAGTCTCCTCCCCTAGATGATCCTTCCATTTAACCTTAACCTTGGGAATCTCTTTGGACCTCAACTTTCTCATCTCTCTAGCCAAAATAAACACCAACTCCTCAACCACAAATAATAAACCATCATCTACCTAGACTAGATCATACTAAAGCACATAGGACTCATCTGGAATGTACCTCCTCGACATGGACACATGAAAGATCGGATGCACAACAGAAAACTATAAAGGCAAGAACAACTTATATACATCACTACCAATATGACTGAGTATCTCAAAAGGGAAAGTATACCGGGGGATGAGATTTCCCCTTTCCCAAACCTCATCATGCCTTTCATGGGCGATACTCACAGCAAAACTTGATTATTAACACTAACTCAAAGGCACAATGACAACAGTCTGAATAACTCTTCTGCCTACTCTAGGATGACCAAAGTCTATATTGAATCAAGTAAACTCTGTCTGAAGTATCTCGAAGTAGATTTGTACACTAAAGCCTGAACTCAAACCCATCAAAAAAACCAGCTAGCAAATAAAATTATACAAAGCCTCAAACAGTGCCAACTAGATACTCGAATAGTAGTTGTTTTTGTAAGCAACCTTACCAAGGATAAGTTATGATCCTACGAACCACCAAAATCAAGAATACAAGCTCGTAACATGTCCTCCAGGATGGTGCTCTCAAACTGAACAATCTGTCTGAGGGTGAAAAGTTGTGCTGAGATGAACCTCATTACCCATACTATGCTGAATAGCTTTAAAAATTAAGATGTAAATTGAGTACCAAGATTTGAAATGATGGAAATCGGAATACTATGCAACTTAACCACTTGCACAAGGTAGATATGGGCTAACTTCTCTGTAATATAAGAAGTATGAATTGGAATAAAGTGTGTAGACCTAGTCATCCTATCAATAATAACCTAAATAGAATGATAACTGCGAGAAGTCTGAGGTAAGCCTGAGATGAATTCCATAGTAATCTGTTCCCATTTCCGCTCGAGAATAGGAAGTCGCTGCATCAAAACACCTGGTCTCTGGAGCTCAAACTTGACTTACTGATAGTTCAAACACCGAGATATAAACTCTGCAATATACCTCTTCATGCCACTCCACCAGTAAAACTATCTCAAATTCCTATACATTTTGTTGCACATAGATGGATGAAATATCAAGAACAATGAGCCTTACGAAGGATCAACTGAATTCTCTGACTCAGGGAACACAAACACGAGTGTCAAACCTCAAGATACCATCAGAACCCAAGGTATATCTTTAGGGCTCACCCTCTCAACAAATAGAAACGAGTGGAAACTAAGTCTGGATTCTCAAATTGGTGCTGTTGAATCTGTGAAAACAAAGTAGAACTTGCCTCAACACTAGAAAGAGCACAACCTAAATATGATAAATAAAGTCTAACCAATTGGTTAGACAAAGACTGGATGTCCAAAGCTAATGGCTCTCAGAAAGTGATAAAGCAGCCAAACTACCCATACTCAATGACTTTTCGCTTAAGGCATCCGCTACCACATTTTCCTTGCCCGCATGATACAAAATTGATATGTCATATTCCTTGAGAAACTCAATCCATCTGTGCTGGCGAGCATTAAGATCCCATTGACTCATAATGTACTAAATACTATGATGGTCCATGAAGATCTCACAATGAACTCCATATTAGTAATATAGCCAAATCTTAAGTGCAAAAACTACCGTCGCCAACTCCAATTCATGAGTGGGATAGTTGTACTCATGAGTCTTCAGTTGTCTCAAAACATACATAGTAACATAACATGCTACATCAATACACAACCCAGTCCAATATGAAAGTACCACAATATATCAAGAAGCCCTGACCCTCAACTGACAATGTAAAATAAGAGAAGATGTGAAAATAGTCTTAAGCCTATGAAAACAAGACTTACATTCATTTAATAATTGAAAAATAACCTCCTTTCTATTTAATCTAATCAATGGAGCTGTAATAAAAGAGTAACCCTTAATGAATCAATAGTAATACCTAACAAGCCTAACAAAACTATGAACTTTAGTTGGAGTGGTCAGTCTTGTCCAATCACGGAAAACTGTAACCTTAGTCAGATCTACCATAATACCTTGCTTAGACACTATATGTCCAAGAAATGCAATTGACTCAAGACAAAACTCATACTTTGAGAACTTGGTATAACACCTATGGTCTCTCAGATCTTGAATTACAATTCTCAAATGCCTTTCATGATCCTCTCTATTTCGTAAATAAACCAAGATGTCGTCAATGAACAAAATCATGGAAGAGTAAAGCTAGAGCCTGAACACACAGTTCATCAGATCCATGAATATTGCAGGGGGAATTGGTCAACCTAAAGTGCATAATAAGGAACTCATAATGACCATAACACGTCCTAAATACTGTCTTAGGTATGTACTTTACCATAATCCTTAAATGATGGTAACTCGACCTCAAATCAATCTTGAACAAAATAGCAAAACCCGAAAGCTGGTCAAACAAATTATCAATCCTGGGTATAGGGTACTTATTATTCATTATAACCCTATTTAGCTGCCTGTAGTAAATATACATACGCATTGATCCATCTTTATTCTTCATAAAAAGCATACGATCATCCCAAGCTGAAACACTAAGCCTGATGAATCCCTTATCTAATAGATCCTGAAGCTGATTCTTTAACAACTCAGTAGGTGCCATATGACAGGGAGGAATAGAAATAGGCTTGGTGTATGAATCTAACTCAATACCAAAATTAATGTCTCGCTCAGGTGGTATCCTAGGGAGGTCAGTGGAAAATGCATCAACAAACTCATTATAATGACCCTCATGGTTATTTATGATAAATATGTGACATTTTGTATTCTAAAGCATTTTGGTAGTTGCCCTAAGTCATTTTGGACTTGATAGGATGGGTAGTTCGGACCCCTAGTGACTCGATTGAGAAATATCTCAAATTTCCTATTTTATAACATAAAACTAAGTACTCATTGATCAAAGTCAACTTTTCTTCAAGAAGATTTGGAATTGAATTACGAAAGTTTCGTTAGCTCTGAACTGCCAAAAAAATTCAAGATTTACCTTAAGTTTGTGTTTTGGAGTTTTTGTTTGCAAGTTATGCTATTTTGTGGATTCTAGTTAAGTTCATGGTCTAAAGTGGAGCTTGGACGGAAATTTGATGTTTGGAGTGTCAGATCTGAATTTTGATGCTTCCATCAGTTTTGAAATGGTGAATTTAGGCTAATTTGACCCTTGGTACGTTTCCCAAGGTATTCGTGCTTGATTTGAAATATTTTGTGGAAAGTTGAAAATTTCCTAGTTTTGATTAAAGCTTGGTAAGGGGGGGGGTCCTTTTCTCTTAAACGACCTCCGATGACAATTTCATCGATTTCGTTAAGTCCAGAATGTATTTTCACTCAAAATGCATTTTTTGGTTTGTAAAATTTGGACTTCATTTCAATTTCGAAATTAGAGATCCTAAAAATCTGCAGCAGAAACCTACAACTGATCTCGACCTTATCACACTATCTCAACCTCGGTACCTCATCCTAGTGAGCTCTTCTCCACAAGATCACCTCAGCGAGATCACCTCCTCGAAGCTCACCTCTGCAAGCTCACTCAATTGAGTTCAAGATCCTTCTTAATTTGCTCATTTTAAGGTTCCTTTGTACATATGTCTACTTCAATCGACCTTATATCCTAATATATATAACGAATTTGATGACCCATGACCTATCCACAGAAGGTATTTGAGTCCAGAATCCAATGCAATAAACCACATGTCATTTGGAGTTCAGAGTAAGGAGATATGCCCAATTTATTAAAAAGATGCAGTGCAGTGGACCTATTGGTTTGGTGTGCAGCTCAAATTTATGGTTCGCATATCAAATTGTGTGAATGAACAAATAATTATGTGATTCTCACAATAGAGCAGTGGTCTTGGAAGTCGATGTGCGGTTTGCATACCAAATTTTGCAATTGTACAATAAAATATGCAATTCGTACAACGCAAAAACAGTACCAAAATCTGAGCGAATATCTCAGGGACTTTTATGAATTTTCCCCTCAATATTTCCTACTTTGCTATGACATTTTGACACTTTTAAGTGTGTAAATTTAATGGGTAATTGGTAAAATACCTTAATTAACCTTAACCCATTAT
>JBDJHY010185442.1:0-11980 GCA_039654485.1 Withania somnifera
ATATTATTTTTACTCAGATATGGAGTAAGAAATTTCTTTATTTTATTTATTTTTTACTCTAAATCTTGTGTGATTTATTGTTATTAACTAAAATTGAGGTTCAACATTGTTTTGTTGGAGTAGATCATTTTATCCTGGAAGGATATATTTGATAACCTCAGGTGCTTGAGGGAAATAATTTCCTTAAGGATACGATGTGGACTAAACAGGTTCGATCTCTTCCTTACTTGTTATTTTGATAGTTTTCATTATAATTTGAAGCATTTGTTGTTCATTTTTTTAGTATAGATTTTCCAACATAAACAACATTACCAAAATTATACATATAAATATGGGACACTCTCAATGAAATTATGATAACCATATATGGAGAAAGAAACAAATAGATATTAAATAATTTTCAAACTTAAACTGAAGAATGATAGAAATATATTTTATCAGTTGCGATACATGTGAGAAAGTTGAGGATGACCCATACTAATGTCTTGTAATTTTAAATTGAACAAGAGTAAAACCGAATACATAGAGTGCATGCAAAATTTAGTATGTAACACAAGAAACAGATGTAGAACTGATTATTGATACATTAGTGATCTCCAATAAAAAAACCCTGGTATCTTGGGTCGATAATCCAAGAAAATAGGGAGATTGATAATGATATTACACATTCCATTTTATGCAATAAGAATGTGTTATCAACAGTGACAAAATCAAAATTTTCATTAAGAGGTTTCATAAAATCTGAAGAAGTAAACATATGAACTAACCTAAGAGGTTCAACTTCTACCACTATTAAGAAAAGTCCACAAAATGACGCCAAAAAGTGACGAACTGAGTCATTTTTTTTGTTAAAATCAATGAAAAAGTGATGCAGTCACTTGATTAGTAAAATGGTCAACGTTTTTTAAAAAGCGACGGACAATGGATAAAAAATAAGGACTACGCCGTTCCTTTATTTCTTTTTTAAAAAAAGTCTTTGTCCATCTCTCATAAGCAACATTATCCGTTGCTTTTTGGGGTTTTAAGAAAAAGAACTCTAGAAAAATGATCGACTTTAGTGACGCTGTCTGTCACATATCTAGAATTCTTTTAAGAAAGCAACGAACATAAGCGATGTTATCTGTCGCTTTTATGCATTTCTGGACCAGCAGAATGCATCAACCAATGCCAAACCATTCTCATTCAGTAATCACAAACGACCATTATCATTCAGTAATCACAAACGACCATTATCATTCAACAACCACAAGCACAAATGCTCATTGCAATATCAAATCAAGCAATATATTAACAAAGACCTAGTAAATACTTAACAGAGACTTAATAAACCAATCAAAAAATGGATACATAATGTATGAAAAGTATGAAAGGTACCTAATAAATAAAATTCTAAAATAAATAATTCCTAAAGCGTACTATCAACAAAGTAATCATCACTCTTAGTCCTTTCACTACTGGAAGATGAAGAAAGCACTAGAGTTTTGCCTCTGTCACTTTTAATGAAGTGACACATTTGCTCTTGTAGTTGCTTGATGTTTAGGGCTAACTCTAATATTTTAGAAGTCCGTATTTCCTGAGACTGCACCAAGGTACGTTTTAGCTCTGTTATCTTTTGCGACATCAAAACAAGATGAGCTTGGTCAATGACAGCAGCACCGACTAAGGTACCAATGTCCTACAATCTAGACTGGAGGAGTCGTAGATCATTCCTAGATCCCAATCTATATACTCTCCCATTTTGTTTCTCCTCAGCCACTTTTTTAATCTATAATTTAGTGGCTTGTTCGGTTGTATAGATTGGCTGGCCCTGGGAACTTTAAGTTTGGGTGAACTCATTCAGCTGCCTCTGAAACTCATCCTACAAATTAAAAAGAAAAAGTTAGAATGTGTATACATACGTAATAATAGATATATTTATAAATTAATTTAAATTAACTTACATATGTTGTTGAGCCCTTGGATCAACACATATATCCGGATTGGACGCAGTTCTCTTCTTTCTTATATGCATCGTCTGAAAGCCTTAGCTTGAGTTGTCTTGCGGCCTAACCCCTTTTCCTTAAAAAATTTAAACATTATCAATCATAAAAAACTAATATTCAATAAACTTTATATACATCTAAAATCAATTACTATTATTTACCATCTCACAAAACTATCTTCGCAGTTCCCTTTGCACCTGCGGTGTGCAACGATCCACCCTTGACACTGGCCCTGGCTTTCTTAGCTCGAGCTGATTTTTCCAAATATTTAGGTGTGTCCTAGTATTCAAAACACAATATCTCAAAAACATCAGGAAACTACCAATTTGACAACTCCCTGGTGTCTCTGGCAGCTTTAAGCCATCTGGACAGCGCTCCACTCGATTTTCTCTCAAAATTCATGTTGATAACTAAGTTATAATTTTTTCACCAAGTACAAAGAGTCTGAAAAAGTAATGACCAATGTTATATATATATATATATATATATATATAAAATTATTAAGAATAAAATTTATTAATATGATTATTCAATTATATATACCTTAAACTCATTGAACATGGTATGTCTAGTACTGTGCCAGGGTTTGCCTCCGAATAGACTCTCTCAAAGCTTTGTTAGCTTCTTTTGGCAGATACCAACTAAAAAAAACATAATAAATAAGTTAATTAAGTCACAAATATTCAATAAAAGTAAATCTAAGTAATTTTTTTAATTAACTAAAGAAACTTACGTAGATCCATCGGCTCAATCATCACTCTAAAGATCTGGTCTTTTCACCAAATAGTAAATCAACCGGATTCGAAAAGTCCTCGATGACAGGAGTGTAATATAGTTTAGGTCTAGGTGGAAGTGGTCCTAGAGCGGCAGATGTAGGTGAAAGTGATGGTGAAGGTCCATCTGAAGCTGAGGGTACATCTCAAGATGCTCTGCCCGATAGCGTATCACGCCGAGTAAATGGGAGAGTAAACGTAGGTACGTCCGACTGATTAGGGCCAAAATCCCTAAGATGCAAAGCTGATAGGTGGGGGATGAATTATTGGGAAATAAACTCGAAGAACATATGGACCTCGTGTGTATTTGATCTCGATGAGATAATGTATGGACATCTATTGGTGAAATAGTGCCATACAGGACATATATAGGAGTAGAGCTTGGCTGAGGCTCAGATGAAAGATGGCCTAGAATATAGGGGTCCTACTCTTCTTCTTTTTGCTATTAGTAGGCTTGTCACTTCTACTAAGAGGTCGTTAGTCACCATCACTACCTGACATCTGTAAATAACAATGCTAAGTAGTTTTTACTTATGTAATAAATAAATAATTATATGCTTGTTAAATATGTAATTCAATTCATCCCCAATATTTTTTAAAAACTTCATTGATTAAATTTGAATATAATATCACATCCGCAGACGTTTTTCTCTAATCTCAAACATCAAATCACACTTGTTGATAGTTAGGATACCAGCTTGTATTTGCATTGGAAAATTATCTCTTCAACATAAAGAAGCGTAATTTGATTGTCAAAGATGAAAGACAAAGGTCCTGAAATGTACTACTATGTTCAAATTTCTTATACTAGTTGTACTATACTTAAAATTTGGATACCTCAAAATGAAATATTAGTTTTTACGTATGTACTTTTGAAAAATCACATTGGTCAAATTTAAAAGTAATATTACATCCACGTACCTTTGTCTCTCATCTATAACATCAAATCACTCTCGTTGGTGCTGAAGATATCAATTTTTATTTGCAAATGGTCTCTTCAACATCAAGAAGCGTGATTTGATTGTCAGAGATGAAAGAAAGATGTCCAGAAATGCACTACTACGTTCAAATTTATTTATACTAGTTGTACTACACTTAAATTTTTGGTACCATCGGACCTTTGTCTCTCATATCTAAAATCATATATTACCAAACCTTGTATTTGACTAAGTCACAATAAAATATTAGTCACCACTCTACTAAAAATCAAAAGCATTGAATCTTTTTTTATATTAAGCAATATTTATATATATATTAGTGTGTTTTGTGCCTAACACCATCATTATAGAGATATATAGTCCCTACAAAATTCCACCTTCTTTTGAAATAATGACATTTCGATGGCCTTTTTCCGTAGTTTTGTAGTTTTCTCCTCCTTGAATATTTTACAACTTTCAAGCTCTTTTTATTTGTATTTATACATCTTCAATTTAGACCCAACTTCATCTTTCCCATTATTTAGTTCTTTAAATTTTCTATTCATATCCTTCAATTGATTCTCCTTATTTATCTCTTTCTCATGGACATTATTAATCTATTCTATCTTAACTCATTTCCTCCAAACTTATCCAATTAAATTTCTTGCTTTTTAGAGGATACCTACAATGTTACATATCCAAACTAACACCACAATGGTGTTAGTTTGGACATATCATATTGTAGGTATCCACTACAAAGATAAAAACCATAAATAATTTGGAAGAAAATGCATTAGATAGGATAGATAAACAATAGTCCGTCAAAAAAAGATAAATAAGGAGAATCAATTGAAGGATATAAATATGAAACGCGAAAATAAAATAATGAAAAAGATGAAGCTGAGTCCAAATTGAAGATGTATGAAGACAAATTAAAAAAGCTTGAAAGTGGCATAATGCTTCAGGAGGAGCAAACTGAATAAAAGAGATTGTTGAAGTGTCACCATTTTAAAATAGGGTGAAAGTTCGGGGGCAATATACATCTCTACGATATTGGTGTGTAGGCACAAAACAAACCAATCCCACTCGATATTGCTAACTGTAAAAAGACATACTCATTGATTTTACAAGACTAGTAACTACTATTTTATTGTAACTACTATGTACAAGCTAACTTATATTTGGATAAGTACTCAACTAAGCTAACTTAAAGTCTGACTAACTATGCTAAACTTAAAGTTCATTTATAGTCAACTAATCTCAAGTTCAAAAATACTCAACATCAAAAGTCCACCCTAAAATCAACTTCACATTTTCCTAAATTGTAATCACCTTTGGGTCTATATTTAGCAACTAAACTACTCAACTCCATTAATATTAAGCTTCACAAGTTCAACCTAAAACAATGTTAAAGTCCACAAGCTAACTATGAGCTAAATTACATTTCACTAAGTATGAGTTGTATATTTTTGGCTAATAAGTAAGTTCAACATCACACAAAAATCAACTTAACATTTTTATAACTTGTAATCATCTTCAGGTTTACGAAATTCAACTAAACTACTCAACTTCACAAGTTCAACCTAAAACAACTTAAAGTCCACAAACTAACTATGAGCCAACATACATTTCACTAAGTATGAGTTGTATATTTTGGCTAATAAGTAAGTTCAACTTCACCGAAAAATCAACTTCACATTTGCTACTTGTAATTACCTTCAAGTTTACGAAATTCAACTAACTTACTCAACTTCACAAGTTCAACCGAAAACAACATTAAAGTCCACAAGCTAACTATGATCTAACTTACATTTCACTAAGTGTGAGTTGTATATTTTTGGCTAATAAGTAAGTTTATCTTCACCCTAAAATCAACTTCACATTTTACTAACTTGTAATCACCTTTAAGCTTTAGAAATTCAACTAAACTACTCAACTTCACACGTTCAACATAAAACAACATTAAAGTCCTCAAGCTAACTATGAGCTAACTTATATTTCACTAACTATGAGTTGTATATTTTTGGAAAAAAAAGTAAGTTCAAATTCACCCTAAAATCAAATTTATTTTTTTCCTAACTTGTTATCACCTTCAAGTTTAAGAAATTCAACTAGACTACTCAACTTCACAAGTATTCAACTTCAACTTTACATGTTCAACCTAAAACAACATTAAAGATCACAAGCCAACTATGAGCTAACTTACATTTCAGTAAGTATGAGTTGTATATTTTTGGATAATGAGTAAGTTCAACTTCACATTTTCCTAACTTGTAATTACCTTCAAGTTTACTAAATTCAACTAAACTACTCAACTTCATACGTTCAACCTAAAACAACATTAAAGTTCACAAGCTAAATATAACCCAACTTACATTTGTCTATGTATGAATTGTATTTTTTTTAGCAAACTGTAAGTTTACAACTTCACCCTAAAATCAACTTCACAATAACACATGCTCTCCAAACACAAATAAACAGTAATCTAGATCAGCCCTAAAGCCACCAGCTAAGTATAGGGGATGGCTATCAAGATCAACCATTAGTTTATTCCCCTCCCAACCAAACTATGGTATATATTCTAGCATAAACCATGCGAAAGGATCCACACCTCAGAGGTAGATAGACAAGAAAAAAGCCTCGTAACACAGTACACAAGGATTCAAGTTTACAATTGAACCTAAAACTAAATTCAAGTTCACAAATTCTAATAACGTTTATAGTAATTCAAGGTTTATAAGCTAACAATGTTCAAAACAATTTAAGATTCAAATAGACAAGCCAAAATCAATGTATATAAAATAATGGAGTAAACTAGTTAGGAAAAAAATTAAACAAATCCTAAGTTGAAATAAACTAACAATATAATTCACACCAACAACAAATAACTAAAATCACCTACAAATGTATTAAAACTAACAACATAATGTAATTGAAATTGTAATTACCAAATAAAGTTAAATTTGAAACCCTAACCTTGAATAGTTGGGTGAATGGCGGGGATTCTGACTACTGAAGGTTGTTTGTCAGCATAGTGTGGTGTACGATGGCGGTGATGGTCGAAAATGAGAGGGAAGAATTGGAAATGGGAAAAGAGAAATTGAGAAGGAAAAGAGAGAAGACAGAGTGAAATGAGAAATAGGAAAAAAGAACTCCAATTGTGGGTCTGTATGTAAAATAAAAAGCGATAGACTACATCAATTAGCCAGTCATTTTTTATTCTAATGAGATGACTACACTTGATCATAAACGACGGACATAAGAGACCCTTTCTATTGTTTATTTAATAATTTAATTATTAAATTTAAAATTAAGTACAACAAAGGACAACATGGTAAAAGTCCTTCACTCATATAAAAAATACAAAACAAATAAATATAAATATTTTGGAGAAAAAATTCCGCGAAATAAAGTGTCGGAAAAAACTATGTTGTCCGTCTCTTTTGTTGAAAAAATAAAAAAAAAATTTAAAAATAATGAACTGAGTCATCTAGTCTGTCGATTTTTGGAGCAATATAGTCCATCATTTTTTGAGCCTTTTTTAGTAGTGTACTGTAATGGATCTTGGGTCTATTTCGGTGATTCCATTTTTTTATATGTTTAGAGAGTTCTTAGGACTGCCCCAAGACATTTATGACTTGCTGGGATCAATTGGTTGGATCCCTGCGTGTCTACGGGCTAAATTCTTTCATAATTATTTATTTTCAAGCCTTACTCAGCTTATACGATCTCAAATAGCCTTTTCATCATTTTCGTTGAGTCCGTAATGTTGATTATATAAATATTTCATATATATAGTGTTATAATTGGACTTTGCTTCCATTCCATATGAGTTATAAAAAATTCCAAAATCTTTCAGGATTTGGTCCACACGGACCGATTTATCAGCCGAAGTATTAATAACTCGGTAAATAGAAGGATAAATTGGCCAGTGCCAATAAATCATCCATTTTGACCTATTTGTAGGTCAGTCGGTAGTTTTATAAAAGTTATTTTTTCATGAATTTTCTAAAATTTCTCATTTTCTCTCTAACTTTGTTGATTCTCAAGATATGTTTAAGAAACTTTAAAGTGGTTTAATCAAGTTTTACTCCGCAGAAACTCGTTCGATGGTTTTAAGATCATTTCTACCAGATAATTCTTTGTTTTTTTATTACATAAAGTTTTCGGGCTTATATCTTCCATTTCTACCGTTAAATTTTAGCGCTACTTTGTACCACATGACGATGAGCTATGCTTTATGTGTTGGTATATGTTTTTCCTCGTTCTGAGCTAGTAGGATTTTCAGATCCGTTTTTACCAGAGATTTTGACCCCACTATTTATGTAACAATTTAGGTTTTGTTTTACTCATATTAACACATGGATTATATTTTTGCCTTGCTTAATTCCGAGCTTTGTACGTGATTTTGGATAATTGGATCATGATTTTTGAGGATATTATCGAAATCTAGGTAGACTATAGTATACTTTCTTCAGACTGGTTATTAGTGCAGTATATGTATGGTAAAGCACCATTCCGGAGCTGGGATGATCAGTCGAGTCCCAATATGCTGATTTATCCAACTTATGACCTAATTAGCTGAGTTGTAGTTTAACTTCTTACCCTAGGGATATATTACCCTAAACCGCGTGTCTCACACCGACTTTGGATTGTAATATGGTTGGGGGAGGAGTAACATCTTTGATGCGTATTATTATACGCTGACTATGGACTGTAGTGAGGCTGGAAAATATTATACGCTGACTTAGCAGCTATTCCTTGATGTAGGTTGGTGGCTTTAGAACCTATCTAGGTAGGATGATTATTTGTGTTCCACCTGAGATATTATGTGTAATTAGGGCAGGTGTGGACGCTTCTTTTGGGCCATAGATAGCCGGGTGCAGCCTTGTCAGTTGGTTAGTAGTGTTATAGGATTACCTCGTACCTAGTTGGGTATGGTATGACTATGCTGGATTGTTAGCTGACTTATGTAATGATATTGTACCCTCACAGATTTGACTTTACTAGATAGTTAGTGGTCTTATATGATAATATTTTCCCTAGCCCAGTACGATCCTAGGAGTGAGCGATCCGATATTTGGTAGCTCCACTTCTTCCCCTATATGGGCAGGTTCTTATCCCTTAACGGGCACCCTCTGGACAACTGTAGCATCTCAGATGCGGTTACTCGTGGTTTAGTACAGTGGTTGGGCTAGGGGAGATTACACCTTATGACTATGGCTTAGCAACCATCTTATAGGTTCCAGTTAGCAGTCCTAGGCCTATTAGCATAATGGCTAGTTATGTTATGAGCATGCATTAAACATTTTAACAGGTAACTGGATTTTCAACAGAGTAATTATAGAAAACTAATTTCTTATATATATATTATACTTTCCATGAATGTACTCTTGAGCAGTATGAAGCTATTTTCCCACATCATTTGAGGCTATTTTCTCACTATCACTATGTTTTCTTGACACTACTTACATGGCAACAAATGGGTTTTACTGAGATGTGAATTTTTACCTATATGACTATACCTGAATTTTCACTGAGATATGATATAGAGGTTGAGCCCGAATTTTGGCCTTGGCCTGGATGACTATGGAGTTTGATGCCTTTTTATGAGGATTTTGTACGTGGGACTGGATCCCTTCACAGACTTTCTGACTTGGGATGCCCCGCCTGGGGTATGTTTTATGGCCGAGAGAGGGGTATACAGGGTAGGCTGGGCAAGCATACTGGATAGTTTTCGTGGGTCTGCTCTTGACAGCAGTATGTACTGGGGAGGGTGTGTACGAGTAGTTATTTTCTTTTCAGTACCCCTATGCATTGCATCCTTACGCGTTGATTTGTATCCTTCAGAACTTACGGGTGGAGTACCTGTTAGGTTATTTAGTTCCTAAATTGTTGATAACGCCCAAAATACACTTTCTTTCAAAGAATAAGCGGTCAATTGTCAAATATACAACCCAACTAAAGTTAGGGTCGATCCCATAAGGAATAAGGTGTTGGATATACATCTAGCAATAATATCTAACAGTCAGTGCTTGCTTCTAGCAATAAACAGAAAGTAAAAGGGGGATTTGTATTCTTGCAATGTTTGTTATTGTGATCAATAACTGTCGAATGAATCAAGTATATTGTTAACCTAGGTTCATGTTCACTAGGGTTCAACCAAGATTCGGATTGTAATCACTACACAGTTGCATAATCTTTCCTTACGTACAGTTACATACAAATACAAAGTTTTTTACTTAAATGTTTTTCAACCTTTAATCCAAAGTAAACCTCTTTCACATCCATTAGTGCTATGAACGAGTGCATTGTATTTATCATAATTACTCAAGACGATTACTCTAGTTACAACAGTAACCATTAGACGAAGTATAACACCCCGAATTTCATAGCATGATCTCAACTCCTTGTTTTATCTAGATAGTTAGTGCTAGTTAAACTTAGGCATGTTCTAGTGTTTGCAATCACTAAAAATCATTCATAAGGTAGAGATTAGGTTCATACGATGGAATAAATGCAATAATATATGTAGATTACAATCTTAATGTAGTTTAACCCATGGCTCCTACAACCCTAGGGTTTAGGGTTAGCCAACTATTGACATCATCCTATAATAATGAACCCAGAAGATAGAGAATTACCACAAGAGTAAAGTTCAGTTGATTGTAGAATAATGATCAAAAGGTTTCAATACTTGTGTTCTTAAATAATATGGGGTATCAAACCCTAACTCACAAGTCTCAAATAGTATATAAAGAATAATTGTAATATGTTCTCCCTAACTATGTTAATTGTGCTATTTATAGAGTGTAGGAATAAGTGAAATAATAGCAACTTGGGTTGTGCCTTCGTCAATTTAGACGACAGGGTAGGTGAACCACCTGGTGAAAAATGAATTGTCTGGTCTTTTGTCTATCGCCTCCTTTATCAAGTGTATTTTCCATCAGGTGACGCATAGTGGGTGAACTGTCTCCTAGAAGACGAGACCTCTACTGGGCCGCCTGTTTCTTGTTTCTTATCCAGTGGAGTTTTGAGTGGGCGGTACTTGTCAGGCGAACCGTTTGTTCTCAGACGGTTAGTTTTTTGCATCGTCTATTAGTGTGTTTCTATCCAATGGACTTCTTGTTGGGCGATTGGATCAGACGTTTCGTCTGAGCCCAGGCGAATCGTCTCTTTGTTAACTAAAAGTGCCCTTTCTTGTACAAGTGCTGCATACTTCCACCTATTGACTTAACCATATAAATACTCAACAAAAGCATTAAAACACACTGCTATTACTTAGGAGCATGCTCAATTTTTGGGGTTTTAAGTGAACAATGTGAGGAAAAATACCGCCACTTCAACACCCTCAACCTAAAGCACTTGCTTATCCTCGAGAAACAACAGAACCAGTACATATCAAAAACTTAAAACACACCTAGTATAGAATTTATCTCAGCATAGTCATTCATTAGATGTCACATCATAACGGCTAACTGTAATCATTCACACACTGTGATTTTTCTCGAATGGCACATTGAAAGACCATATCTTCTAAACCACTGTATTAACTTATTCAAAATTAATTAAAGTATCACTTGCTCTCACTACAAAGAAGTCCCACACATAATGAAACTTTATAGAATATTGGGACTGGGAAGGTATTCTCTCACGCTCATAAAGAAATCAACTTTGCACGCAAATTAGCCATAGGCTTGCCCTTATCAATTACAACACAACATTCAGTAAAACGACATGAATCACACAGGAAGTTTTTCGGCTTGTAATATTAGAAGAGTGCTGTTAGGGCATGATTTGGGAACTTAGTGACTGACTCAATTAGTTCCATTACCCTCCTTTACATCTTCCATCATTTCTTTCACTTTATAATCCTCTTTTCATTACCACTTAACCTTGAGTTCCCCTCTTTTTTTTTGTACAATCTGAATTCTTCCCCTTTTGATTAAACTACTAAATACCTTTTTTTTATGGTACAGGTTCATGGTAGCCCCCTTCAACCTAAAGTATACTTAGGTTGAAGGCATATTACTCACTATCGAATTAGGGCCAAGATAGGTTGATTACCATAAGTTGTTTTGTGGTGTTTTCTACCTAGCCATCCTGGACTTGGGTTAAAATGCCCACATCTAAGTTCATAATATTCAATAGGGAATCAGGGCCATACAATAACCTTTCCATTTCATTCTTCTCTTTTCGAAGGTGCTTAAACAGTTAGTGGACATAAAGGCTTCAACTTGGGAATTCCTTACTTGTTTGGTGACTCTTTTGAGGCTTTAGTGACTTATCAAAGAAGGCCTAGGATCAT
>JBDJHY010185452.1:1442-11980 GCA_039654485.1 Withania somnifera
TTCCTAACCCAAATCTTCAATGAAATTGAAACCTACTTTACGTGTTCTTTAAGTTAATGAAGAACATGTTAAACACCTAAAAATTGACTCAAGGATTTTCAACTCCAAACTCAACCAAATTTCGAGATTTGACTTCCAAACAAGTTAGAAACGAATCCCCAAAACTTTTAAACAACAAAAAATACAAAATCGAAGACCCACTTCAAATTTTTCAAACTATATAAACCCAAAAATGGTAGATAGATCAAATATCGGAATGACTCAAAACTTTGGACTATGACTAAATTGATACTAGGAACAAGAATCTAGTATCAAATCCAAAAACCAACAATAATTTTTTTGTAGTGAATATTTGAATTTTTGAAATTTTTTTTGATAAAAAAAAAACCAAGATGAAATTCATAGGAACGAGATTCACTCGAGCTCTGATACCAAATAATATGAGAACGGATACATTGAAGCAAATCACAAACACAAAAATAAAGATAGATGGATAACTAGTGACAAACAAGAAAAGGAAACCAAAAAAAGTGATTAATTCGAGTCAAGATTGACACTCTTACAAGGACCTCGAGGAATCGCATCCAAGAAACCCATGTTTCTACAAGTTTAAGTTGCTATGCAAGCACTCTCGCCTATGCTTTATCTCTCACAAAGAATTGAGACACGTAATATCTCTTTGAAAGAGAAAAAAGTTCCAATGAACTTAATTCAATATCTTCATCAAAAGTAATCTCTCTAAAATGAAATAAAACTACCTATTTATACTAACAGGGAAAAGGAACAAGATTATATATTACAAGAATACCCTTAATGAATAAGGGTCTTGTTTGGAAAGTTGAGAATAGCCTTCTTTATTGGTGTATTCCCCGTTTCAAGATATCGTGTGCTTAAAAGCAATCTTCCATATGCGTATTTGATCCTTGAGGTGCTTGAGAAGCTTTAAAATTCCCTTCAGAGGGCTTTTTCTCATCCACGTACCCGACATCTCTTCAAGTAGCAAATCTCCATAAAAAGTGTTGTCCATGATCATATCAAGGTATCCTTTTCTACATATATTTATAACACAACCTAAAAACCGGATCGTGGATGGCATCTAACACCCTCCAGTAGACAAGCCCTAATCCCTCGGCCCAGAGCGACAAGCAATGAGCCAATAATAAATTACCAACAATAATAATTAATAAGGACTAATATAAAAGGAGTATATATACAATGAAAGGACAACTACAACACTTCCCAGAACTGGTGAATGTGACAAAATGGAGCTAACTACAGCAGAGTATCAAAAAGATAATATATACAATTGCTCAAACAGGAGGTAAATGCAAAACTGGTCTACCCTGAACAAGATAAGGTAGAATCCCTAAAACTCTGGAGAACAGGATCAACCTGAAATATTGAGCTTACCTTGATCTCCTAAATCACCTGCTCCTCTACTCAGCACGATTGCATATCCTGTGAAGCCCCACGCCAGTATCTGCACCACATAAATGGTGCAGAAGTATAGCGTGAGTATCAAAATACAAGGTACCCAGTAAGAATCATTAGCTGACCGAGATCAAATCAAATATAAGTGATAACAACAAGTAACTAAAATAGATCAGAAGAAAATCAAATAAAAACATTATAGAAAATAAAGCATAACGATAAGAAAGCAACTAAAAGTAATGAACGTAGGTCATGAGCCCACAGAAGAGTACCTGGTATCCAGCTCACTCAACCAACAGGTGGAGAAAGTACAACTAAGGGAAAACATGCATACAAGTAGAATAAAAAGCAATTAAAACAAAAAATCCAAGGTTTCCCCATCCCACCAGTGTATATATACAACATAAATAAACTTGCAATGTAACGCCCCAAAAATTTATCTAGCGTTTGAACCGTTCTATACCCGTGCTTAAGTTCAAATCTTATGGACTTCAACTTAATTCTAAGTTATTAAATTCCTAATCTAAGTATATTGTAAGCATTGAAAGTGATTAGAGTTCATAAATAACTCATAGAACCAAAGTTGAGTTCAAGGCCCTTTATAAGTTGATCATTTTGAGGTTCCTTCATACACAGGTCAATTTTAAATGATATTATATCCCAATATATAATGACTATGATAACCCATGACCTATCCATAGAAAGTTCTTTAAGTATAGAATCCAACTCAACAGATATCGCATCATTTGGACTTGGATTAAGGCGATATGACCATTATTAAAATGACGCAGTGTAGTGGACCTACTGGTTTGGTATATAGATCAATGTGCGTCCCACATACCAAATTATAAGACTGCACAATCCAATGTGCAACCCATACAATAATAACAACGGTTCTCATAGTCACTCAATGTGCGGCCCGCATACCAAATTATGAGACCGTACAATTCAATATGCGTTAGCACAATACAAAAATAAGCACAAAAAAATTGATGAAAATCCAGTGGTTTTTATGACTTTTACCCTCAATTTTTCCTACTCTGCTATGAAGTTTTGACACTTTCTAAGTGTTTAATTTTAGTGGGTAATTGGTGAAACACCTAATTTAACCTTAACCCACTACACTTAACAAATAAAAACATCACCCCAATTCTCATTCTCCCAAATTACCAACAAAGAAAAAAAGAGAAGGTTTATTTTCTCTCAAGCCAAGCTATCTAGGGTTCATCAAGTTGCTAAGGAATTAAAACTTCTTCTTTGATTTTCTTCAAGTGTCTTCAACTTTTCTACATTCCAGGTAAGCGGGATCATCAATAAGAGTTTCCTTTCTCCCTTATGCCTAACAACCCTATTTGGATTTTGCATTGAAGAATTGATTTTCTCAAAATAATTGTCCACTATTTTACATTATATTTTAGGGTTATTACTTATGATTATTGTCAAATTTTATTGCATATAATATTTCATGAAAGCATGATTTAACTGAACCATTATTTGATCAATTTAATAAGGAATTTGAAAGTGTAATGAAATATTTGCAAAGGCATTTGATCAATTATTGAATACGTGATTTTATCGAGTCATTACTATTGAAATTTGACAAGTTTTACTTGATGATGATTTAAGGCTAAGAATAATGCCTTGACATGGAAATTTTTTGAGAAATTTGATATGTATATTTCCCATTGAGGCTTGCACATAAGAATTATTGTCCATTGAGGCTGGACATGATAATATTGAGCAACGTTTTTAAGGATGTTAATTTAATGAATTGATTTAAGAGAAGTATATTTGGGAGTAGTATTAGCATAGAGGGACTAATTCCCAAAGTACATTGCCAGTATAATATTAATATATTATAAAGGCTAAATTTACCTGCCTATCATATTAATTGCTAATTGGATCTGTTAGGCACAATGTACGATACTAACTCGTGGAGGGGTGAGGTATCCCTCTTAGCAAGAGTGTGCTGGATTCTACATTATTCTCATGTGGTCCTACATATCGATTATAGAACCTCCCAAACTGATAGTTCAACTTAATATATTTTAACTTGAGTCATTTGCTACCTTGATTTCACTATTGATATTTCCATGGATTCGGACATGGATTTTCTAGCATTATTACTGCTCATGCATTGTATATCCATTCATTATTTAGTCACTTGATATGGTCACTTAATTACTTTGAGCATGTTGCATTTACCTTTCATCTCTTACCCTTCCTTCTTATTCAGCAATTCCAGTACTGACTGCTATTTTGTGCTACATGGCCTTCATCCATGTAGGTTCAGGTGACCTTCCATCCACTCCTGGTTACTGAGCTTACTTTCCAAGAGTTTGAGACAGTGGTTAATCCCCATGTTCTGGGAAATGGAGTCATCTTTTGAGTTGTTATTTTCCTAGATACCGATATTAGACTTAATACTATTTTGATTTGTCTTTATTTGACTCTAAGGTTAGCTTGGAACTTGCCCATAACAACCTAGATCTATGTTTACTTAGTGGGTTTCGAACAGATGTGTTGGAATTGATATTGAGTTATCCTTTATTCTGTTATTATCTTTTATTGAAGTACGTAATATGGTCCAACTGTAGATATTTTTTTTATATTACTTAGTTATGCTTCCACTTATGAGTGTACATTAGAGAATGATTTGTCCAGAAGGGTTAGTCTGAAGCTATTAGGGCAACCCAATAGTGGAGGATTCCCTAAAACGCCTAGGGGTGACTCCAGGGCTTTACAAGCATGGTATCAGAGCACTAGGTTGAGTGTGTCCTAGTATGTCTGAAAGCCATCGTAAGGTAGTGTCTTTGTTATGGGTATCATTGGCCACGTAATTATAACTTAGAGGCTATTAAGAATTTAGTAAATGTTTCCCTTTGTTCATGTCTTATTTCGTGCTTCGGAGTTTAACTCCTATAGTTTTCTATCTAAGTCGTGCTTGTACATTTTAGATCATGCCTTCTTGTCAATCAAATTGTCAAACCAATCAGGATCCACCTGTACCTATACCAGTTCCTCCTCTACAGCCTAGGGGAGATGTTACTAATGAGGATCTAAGGAGTATAATGCACATGATGGCTCAGATAGTGACGGTGATAGCTCAGACTCACCATTCAGTTCTTACACCAGTTTTTCAGGGTATTCATGATGCTAGGTCATCAAGGATCAAGGAGTTCCTTTGCATGACACCTCCAAGTTTTAGTGGTTCAAGGTAGAAGAGGATCCAGAGAAGTTCCTTGAGGAAGTAAAGAGGGTTTGTGATATTTTGAGGATGACTGATGTGGAAAAGGTTAATTCATGCTTATATCAACTTTAGGATTTGGCTAGACCCTGGTACTAATATATTCTTCATATCACCTTATGTTGCTAATCAGTTTGGAGTTAATCCCAAAAATCTCTCAAAACTATTTTGTGTCACTACTCTAGTAGGTGAGACCATTCTAGCCAAAAGAGTTTAACATAAATGCCCTATTTTAGTCTATGATGAAATCTTCCCTGCTGATTTAGTTGAGTTAGCTATGGTGGATTTTAATTTCATTCTTGGCATGGATTTTCTATATTCTTTCCATGCCACCATGGATTATAGGACTAGAGTTATCTAATTCCAACTTCTTAATGAGTCCATTCTCGAATAGAAGGGTAATGTCATTGTTCCTAAGGGTAAGTTCATGTCATACTTAAAGTCAAGTAAGATGATTTCCAAGGGATGCATTTATCAATTGGTTCGGCTTAAGGATTTTGAGTTTGAAATTCCTGATATTCATTCCATTCCATTTGTTAGAGATTTTGTAAATGTGTTCCCTAAGGATCTACCTAAAGTTTCTCCTAATAGGGAGATAGACTTTGGGATAGATCTCATTCCTAGTAATTAGCCTATCTCCATTGTTCCATATATAATGGAACTAGATGAACTCAAAGAACTTAAGGATCAATTAGCCAATTTTTTAGACAAGGGGTTTATCCACCCTAGTATGTCTCTATGGGGCGCCCCTGTCCTATTCTTGTGAAAGAAAAATGGCTCACTAAGAGTGTGGATTTACTATTTCCAATTGAACTAAGTAATAATCAAGAATGGATATCCTTTTCCCAAGATTGATGACTTGTTCGATCATTTACAAGGTGCTAGTCATTTCTCAAAAATTGACCTTTGCTCAGGCTACCATCAACGGTTAGTGATTTAGATATTCGTAAGACATCTTTTAGAACACGTTATGGCCACTTTGAGTTTGTGTTCATGTCATTTGGCTTAACTAATGCTCCCGCAGCCTTCATAGATCTCATGAACAGAGTCTTTAAGCAATGCTTAGAGTTGTTTGTGATAGTCTTCATTGATGATATTGGGGAATATATTCCAAAAGTGAGAAATATCATGAACATCATTTGAAAATTGTCCTCGAAATACTTTGTGACCTCAAGCTCTATGCCAAATTCTCCAAGTGTGAATTTTGGCTAAGTCATTTCTAGTGAGGGTATTCGTGTTAATTCCCAAAAGTAGAAGCGGTCTGAAATTGGCCCAGACCTACTTCTCCTTCTGATATTCATTGTTTCCTTGGTTTAGCCGGTTACTACTGCATATTTGTTCAGGGATTCTCTTCCATAGCCTCTTCCTTGACTAATTTAACTCAAAAAAGGTAAAATTTGAATGTTCAAGTAAGTGTGAATAAAGTTTCTACAGGTTGAAAACTTTGCTAACCACATGCTCATTCCTTACCTTGCCAGATGGTTCAGAGGATTTTGTTATTTATTGTGGTGCTTCTAGGGTTGATGAAGCATGGTCGTATTGTATCTTATTCTTCTAGTCAACTTAAGGTCAATGAGAAAAACTACCCCACTCATGACCTTGAGTTAGCCACTATTGTCTTTTCTTTAAAAATCTAGAGACATTATTTGTATGGTATGTATTTTGATGTGTTTACTGATCATAAGAGCCTACAATATGAGTTTGACCTAAAGGATTTGAATCTTTGTTAGAGAGGTGGTTAGAGTTGTTGAAGGATTATGATATGTCTATTAAGTACCACCCAGTCAAGGACAACATAGTTGCAGACGCCCTTAGTAGATTGTTTATGGGTAGTATTACTCACGTCGATAAGGAGAAGAGGGAGTTAGCTAGGGAAATTCATAGGTTGGCTAGACTTGGTGTTAGGTTGGTTGATGTTGATAATGGTAGTATGTTGTTTTTTAATGCTTTCGAGTCTTCCCTAGTTGTTGAGGTGAAAGAGAAGCAGGATGAGACCCCTACTTTCTTAAGTTGAAGAGTAAAGATAATTTAGGTAGATATAAAGATGGAGTTTACTCCAAAGGGGAGATGGTGTGCTTAGATGTGATGGAAGATTATGCATTTCGGATGTCGATCAGTGGATAGAAAAGATTTTGGTAGAATCTCATAGCTCTTGGTACTCTATTAATCTGGGTGCTACTAAGATGTATAAAGATTTGAAAGAAGTGTATTGGTGGGAACGAATTATAGGAGACATAACCGAGTTTCTAGCTAGATTCCCTAATTTCCAACAAGTGAAGGATGAGCATAGAAAGCCCACAAGTGAGATGCAGAGATTTAAAATACCTGCTTGGAAATAGGAAATGATAAATATGGATTTTGTTACTGGTTTTCCTAGAACCAAGGGTTAGCATGATTCAATATGGGTGATTATGGATAGGTTTACCAAATCAACACATTTCTTGCCTGTACAAACTGGTTATTCTTCAGAGGATTACGGTTGGTTGTATCTTTATAAGATCATACATTTTCACGAGGTGACCTTGTCCATCATTTCAGATAGGGCACATGAGAAGCTGAGGTGGATATGATGCAAAAGTACCCTCATCTATTTTCCTCCTAGTTCCACTTCAATCTGAGGTAATATCCTCACATTCAAACTTTTCTTTTATATGTCAGTCACATATATAATACAACATGTAGTCTATGGCATTACATGTGTCCTTACGTGATTACTTGTGCATTATTAGTGTGGTCACTCCGTATGGGTCCAGAAGAAGTCAGATGCATTCGGGTCAGTTGAAATATGGATAAAGTCCCACCTGATTGAATTGATAAGTTTGAATTGATGATGATTTAAGGCTAAGATAATGCCTTGACATGGAAATTTTTTGAGAAATTTGATATGTATATTGCCTATTGAGTCTTGGACATAAGAATTATTGTCCATTGAGGTTGGACTTGAGAATATTGAGCAATGTTTTCAAGGATATTGATTTAATGAATTGATTAAGGAGTGGTATATTTGGGAGTAGAGAGGGACTAAGTCCCAAACTATGTTGCCAGCATAGGATTGATATATTTTAAGGCCTAAATTTACCTGCCTGTCATGTTAATTGCTAGTTGGATCCACTAGGCACAATGTATGATATTATTTCATGGAGGGGCGAGGTACCCCTCTCAGCAAGAGCAAGATGGATTCTACATTCTTCTTATGTGGTCTTATATGTCAACTATAGAACCTCCCACACTGATATTTGAACTTGATATATTTTAAATTGAGTCATTTAGTACCTTGATTTCACTATTGACATTTCCATGGATTTGGACAAGAATTTACTAGCATTGTTGCTACTCATGCATTGCATAACCATTCATGATTTAGTTACTTTATATGGTCACTTAATTACTTTGAGCATGTTGCATTTACCTGGTATGTCTTACCTTTCCTTCTTACTCAGTAATTCAAGTACTGACCGCTATTTTGTGTTATATGGACTTTATTCATGTAGGTTCAAGTGACCTTCCATCCTCTCCTGGTTACTAAGCTTACACTCTAAGATTTTTAGACAATGGGAAGTTCCCATGTTTCGGGAGCTGCAGTCATCTTTTGAGTCGTTATTTTCCTAGATACTGATTTTAGACTTAATACTATTTTGATTTTTCTTAATTTGACTATAAGGTTTCTTGGAACTTGTACATAGCATCCTAGAGCTATCTTTTCTTAGTGGTTTCTGGACAGATGTGTTAGAATTGATATTGAGTTATCCTTAATTTTGTTATTGTCTTTTATTGACGTACGTAATATGGTCGTAACTGTAGATAATTTTTTTATATTTCTTAGTTATACTTCCTCTTATGAGTGTACATTAGAGAATAATTTGTCCAGGAGGGTTCTTCTGAAGCTATTGGGGCAACCCAATAGTAGTGGATGCCATGTGATGGCTAGAGGGTGACTCCGGGGTGTTACAAGAGGAGTTAGAGCTGGAGGGGCCTAATTTTGATTCTTATCCTGACGGTCGTCTGTGGACTGGTTCTCTTCTACGAGGCAAGATCTGAATCGCGTAAAGCATAAGATAGAAAAATATTCTTGGATCAAGACATGAGTAATTGGTAACTTTCCTAAATTTTAGGTAGCCTCTCCGTTATAAGTGTGGCACGCATCACACCCATTAAAGGAACTTTACTAAATGATGGCTTTTGGACATTCTTGGACACTTACACCTATTTCTTAATTATTAATTTTTTCATGCCCCGAGCCTACACTAAGGACATGATAAGGCATCCTAAACTACCAAGTGTCCTAGAAGTACCTTTGGATTTGGCATTCATTTACTCAAAACAAACACTCAATGTAAGCAAGGCGACAAGATAAATTATGCGTTGCTCACATGAATTAAGAAGATAAAAAATATCAAATAAAATTACTAATTATAGAACACCACTCTACAACATCTATCTGAGAGCCACTACAAACTGAATAGGTAAGATAATAGGATAAACCCTTAGCTATATTGAACAAATACTAAGTCTAAAAGCACTAATAACTAAAATATAACTCTGAAGAAAGTCTTCCCTCAAATTATGAGGACTCACTAAGCTACTCTGGACTACAGATCTTGTCAACTATGTGCGTAGGGATGAGTAGTTGTATTGCATTATAATACAACATAGTGTAGAGTATGTATCAATACACGAAAATGAAATATGATATAGTAATAATACTCAAGATGAAATAAGGAATGCAAGTAAACTATAATGCATGAACAATGTTTAATTCTTAGATACAACATGAATAAGAGATTTTATGCAAGACTGATAGTTATAAATAAAACTTCAACTTCTAGAAGGATAAGTAAATCTCAAGTAAATATCTTAAACTCATTAGTTTTAACAAGACAATTAAACATGTATTTAAAACCTCTTTCAATACTAGCTAAGTTGTAAAAAGGAAGATTCTGTAACCGATATTTATTCCAGGTGAGCAACCCCAAAGTCCAATATATAACCCCATAATAGAAGGCTCCTTATACCTTTCCAAGGTAAAATGCCACTCATAATACTCCTAGTGGATCCACTAACCCATGAACAATGCCTCTTGGGCAATAACATCCTTTGGTGGAACATAGTTTATGGAGTAAGGGATCGTTCTCGAATCTTCTTAGTGATAATACTGCTCCCAAAACTAAAACTAACATCTGCTCCCACTCTTGACCAGAGGGACATACACTAAGGACCAACTAACCAAGTAAAGCATAGCTTAACCTTTTTGGCATAAAAGTTGTATTTTAGACACCGACTCTTTTCTTTCTTATAACAAGGAACTCTATGCCTAGTGCTATAATTTAGGCAATAAAATATAATTTAAGACATTAATCTTTAGACTATTCATAAGCCTTAGTAAATTTATGACATCAAGAACTCTCTGACCGACACTAAACAAGCTTGAAAATTTATAAAGCCAAGAAATTTTATAAACAAGTCTGACAACATCTCAAAATAAGATTAAACCTTGAAAAACAAACCAAAAGTATGGTTAATGAACATGGTTCATAACTGTATTACAATATATAAATATGACATGAAAACCTCAACCAATTTGATACATCATGAAATTTGGCTTCAACTTATACGACCATGTAATTTCATACAACATCATGTAAATATCATGCAAACAATATCGATTATCAAGTATCTTTCTAGGAGGAGTAATTTTATCATTAATAATATGATTGTGGTCAACCCTATAGTCTTAAGTTTATAACTTAAAACTAAAACATAATGAGTATATGGACACAAGGGCGGAAAACAACCCTCGTAGAAGTCCTCAGTTACCAGGACTGGAGATTATAGACAAAATTGGTGAAGTAGTTTGTGCCCT
>JBDJHY010185463.1:0-11979 GCA_039654485.1 Withania somnifera
TACTAGGTTGTCAAATCAAATGTCAATATTCATTCTTGAGGGCAAAATGTGTATATGTTAGTTGATATTCATTTAAAAAAGAAAAATTTTAGAAGTGATTCTATTAAATTAATTTTTGTACTGATATTTTAAAATTTTAATTTTGATGATTATTATTTTATAAAATTATTTATTAATAAAAAAAAAAGAAAAAAAATATAATAGAATTTTCTTGATTTCATAAATCAAATAAGTAAATTAAAATAATTATTTTTATTATCAAGGCTAAGTAAAACGAAATTGAGGAAGTAAAATCTCATTTGAATTAATTTATCTTAAATGCATTTAAGTTAAAATAATAGCTTTAAAGTATTGTAACAATGTTCGAATGTAACAAAAAGATGTTTTTAAGTATCAAAATAATAAAAGTCTTAACGTATAACTTTTAGCTTATAAATCATAAGTTAAAATACAATCCAAATGGGCACTAAGAATAATGCAAAATTTTAGAAGGTGTTTGTACATAAAAATTATGAAGGAAAAAAAATATTTTTTTCTAAATATTTTTTTCTAAGTCAAAAATTATATTTGAAAATTGGTTGTTTTTTAAAATGATTACAAATTGAATTATTATTTATTTGAATTTTTATAAATTATTTGGAGTGAGAATTGTGGAAATAAATTTATTATTTTTTAAATTTTATTCAATTTCAAATTGAATTCTATAAAATTGTAGCAATTATATGTCCAAATAGTTTTTTTTAAAAAAAGTGAAACTCATTCATGGTCAAATGGGAACCTAGAGTGTGTTTGGTAAGTAAATTAAAAATATTATTTAAAATCATTTATATATTACTCAGACAAACAATGTAGGAATGAAATGGGCAACGGTGGGGGTGAGGTAAAGGTAAGTGTGAACGTTTGATTTTTCGGTTCGATATTTTGAATTTTGGTTTAATTTTTTTATTTTGTGAAATTAATAATCGAATTCGAATCGAAATAAATTCGTTTTGGTTTAGTTATTATAATTTTGGTCGATTTTTTAAGTTCGATTTTCAATTTGGGCCTTAAAATATTAGGCTTCTTTTTATCATATGTTATAAATTATAATTTATCATAGAAGATAAATATACAACTTTTTTTATGATGTGTTATAATATACAACTTCTTTTTATGAAATGAGAGTTGAAATTTAAGAATGAGAAGACAATTAATTATAATGGGCTAAGTCATTGGACGAGTAAAAAAAATTATAATGGGTTGTTCAACTGAATTATAATAGCCCCTAATTATATGAGTTATAATTTGATTTTTGATTAACCAAAATTATGAATATTTTAAAAATAAAAATCGAACCCTCCCAAAAATTAAAATTTTAAAAAATTTAATTCGATTTATTTTTTTATTTCAACTAAATTTTTGCCTAGCCCTAGGTAAAGGGCTATGGGATAGGTATATTGGAGGCTACAAGGAAAACAATCAATGTGAAATGAATATCACTTTTGAAACTTATTTTTTCTAATTTCAAGAAGAAAATTATTTTTTATTTTTATGAAACTTATTTTTTTAATAAAATATTTTTTAAAATTTTGATCAATCAAATATAAAAAAAACTCTCGTGAATACCAAACATATCTTTCTTTTTTCCTTTATAATTGCATGATTAAACGTGTCAAATCTAGAGTAAATTTTAGGATTCAACTAAATTCACTGCTCAATGCAATAACCACAATATCTTAACCCCATGATTATATGATCATTATTGATACATATGCTTAAATTGTTTACAAATGCAAAAAAATTATTAGAAATAATAAATTTACATTCATTTTGAATCCATCGACACTAAACTTTTAATTCGCCTAATAAACAGTAAATTACTTTAGGTAAATTTTGTACAATGTTAAATAAAACTTGAAACTTTTTTTAAAATATCAACCAGCTTTTGAAAAAAATTGTTTTAAGAGTTTGAAATAAATTAATATGAAAGTTGTAACAAGTGGAAATAGGAAAAGTCATGAACTGTTGTCTTTCAATAAGCATAGTTGTGTAGGAACCAAGAACTAGCTAGAAAGTGTCTAAGAAATACAAATGGGTCTACCGTAATGTGATCAAGGTCCTATTTCTCATAGACACACTTGAAGTCTACCACATGTTCTCTTTGTGGTGTCCTTGACTAGTGAGTTGTAATTGCTAGATTTGGTCATTATAATTCACGTCTTGGATTATTTATAACTTCAGTTGTTATTTAAATCACCGATTTAGGGGCAAAGAGTATCTACCAACACATTTAAAACAACTAAAAAAAATATAAGGTGTGACCTAATGATCATTGAAACACAGATTAAAAATTATGGAGTCAACACTAGTCATATCCCTATTTGACCAACCCTTTGTGAACAAAGTAACTTGATAATTATGCTGATGAAATAACAAGCATTTCGTGAAATTTGTTAAAGTCTTGATAGACAGAATTACTCAGTACTCCGTGCTATTTGGAAGGAGCAGATATCTGAGATGAGCACAAGGTGTAAGATAGAAAGAACCCCATAAAATAGTGAAAACTCTAAGGGAAAAAATTACTCATACCTATTGTAATACCCCAAACTTTCTAAAACCGTTGTAATACGTGGTTAGCACCAAATATAATGAGTTCTTACTTGAACCTAGGTGTTAAATTCATTTATTAAGTGTGTATTTGATGGTTGGGGTGATTAAGAGTCATAAGTAACCCATAGTGCCAAGTTGAAATCAAAGCTTCTCAAAATGCTAACTTTTTGTATAGGCTTAATCACGGACCAACTTCAAACGAGCATTTCTCCTTCAATATGAGAAGTTATGTTACCCATAAACTATCTAAATTCAAGTTATCTAAGTCTAGTTTCCAACGCAATAAATCGTGCGTCAATCTGAGGTTGGAGTAAAAGGTAATGAGCATTTTGCTAAGGTTTTCTCCACGGAATAAGCTCCAAAATAATTTTGGAAAGTCACGCGATTAAGGGTGCGAGCGCAGCTAACTCTATGCGATTTACAACATGCGCACACCTTAGTAATAGGGTACAAGGCTTTCTTAAAGCCATTTATTCAAGGGTATTTCCGTCCTACACTTTTATGCACTTAATTCGACGACTTATAACCCTTGCAAAGCATCAAAACACTAGGAGTTTCGTACAAGTCCCCATTTCCGAAAGAATTCACACTATCAAGAGAGGATTTCAAACTCAAGGTTCTCTTCAAGTTCCTCCACTCTAAGGACTCCATAAAAGCATCTCTCAAGGTCAATAACTCCATGAAAAAGTTTAGCTTTCAAGTTCCTCTCCAATGGTTCTTCTTTCAAGATTCAAGGACACGTAGAGTTCAAGATTTAAGGTTCTTCCATAATCTTTCTTGCTAAATTTTCATCAAGAGGCATGTAGTGAAAAACTATTTGAAACCCTAATGTAATTATATGATCTTATAGCTATTTACATGTCTAATAGTTCAAGTAGAAAGTTGATGGTGTAAATCATATTGTGAAACTATGAGAAAAGCATGAGATCTAGATGGACTACCTCTTGAAATTGTTTTTACTTACTTAGTGGATCATTTTGTTGAAAGTACTGATGGACCTTCTTTAATTCTTCCTAATTATTAAGTTTCTGATATATTGGTTAGTCTTAACATTATTTCAATTTGATAATTTACATGATATATTCGCCTACACACGAAGTAAGAATAAGTTGGTCCATGAGGAATAATTTTATACAAGACTTGAAGAATTTTGACTCCAAATTTATAAATGGCTTTTTATAAATGGTTTAGTTGATTTTCAAAGGATGTTTGATATGACTGATTTTGACAAAAGGGGCTTAAAGAATGAATGACAAACCTTATAATTTTATGAACTACAAAATGGATGGCTTGCAAGTCTTGGTATGATAATACCAACATGATCTATGCCCTTAATAGAAAAGAATGGTTTACTAAATATATGTGATGATTTGAAAAGGCTAAAATATGGGCTTAAAGAAAATTAGATGGTTAACCGAGAAAGTAGGAGTTTAAATGGCTCAACACTCAAAATATGTATTTTGTCGATAGTGATAGTTTGATCCTTATTTGGGCAACTTGATGATGTGTCTTTTTTGGGATAATATACTAGCATTAACATTAATCTCAGTCCATGCGGCAAAAATGGGTTGGGCCTCCCCGTTCGAGCGCAAATCGGACTCCACGTAGCCCGTGGTATATAATGGATCTCAGTTATGCCATCTAATTCAGAAGTAAAGATAGAAGTCTATGTTTATACTTTGGAGTCAATATTGATATATTCTATTTATGCTTAAATTTTATTTGATGGTTATTTTTGTATAAATCATATCCTATCATTTTCTTACTCTACATATATATACCAATATATTTCATGTATTGATCGTGTTCGGACGCCATATTATCTCATGATGTAGGATTTGAGACATAGCCCCATGCTACTATGCAACATTAGGTTTATCCCGAATAGCTTCAAGTTGGTGAGCCTTTCATTCTCCGGAAGGCATATTTTTTTGGATATTTCTGTATTTTTATCATTTTTTGGTATTTACGAGGCCTTATCTCAACTTAGATAAATCTTTACTGTTCGTAAGCTTTATAGGTGGATGTTATAGTTGAGTAAAGGATTTTATTATTGCTATTTATTTTTCTGAAGCTTTATTATTTCATTAATAATTTTTTCGGACAACTTGATAGAGTTATATTATAAACATCTTCTTTCACAAACTTTAATAGAATGCACATATTAAATTCTAAGGGGTTGCCAGGGGCCTTAATTAGTTTAGGTGCCTGTTACATTCAAGGCCTAGTCTCAAGTCTTGACAAACTTAGTATCAGAGCATAGATTTCAAGTGTCATTGGGAATTTATGAAGCAGTGTCTATTAGAATTTTTCTTATGGATGTGTGATGCACCACATTTAAGAAAAATTTCCCTTATTTTATATTCTAAGTCATGCGATAGAGCAATCCTTTAAGAAACTTATGCAAGATTTTTGTGTTGCTCCAATTCTTTCCACTATGCCTCATCTTTGGGCTGTTAGAAATAGTGAAACTCCAATCCTTATATATGAATTTCTCTTATAAAGAGCCTTCAGAAAATTCATAGTCTGTACAAGGGCTTAAGAGTAACAATTAGTGAATTTCGACCTTTTGAATTTGACAATGTACACCTTGTCTACATGAATCATGGTGTTTGCCTAAAGTATGTATTTTCATTTTCTTCTCTAAATATTATGGAAATTGAGAGTTGTAAGGGAGAAGTATGTCTTAGAATGTGTGGAGAGTATTGTTACCCAAGAGGTGGTGTTATTTGGGACGTTATGAGCCAAAGTCTTATGTGGTAGAATGTTCCTAGATCGAAGAGTATGATGTACGAAGTGTAGAGATCAAAAGTGGACATAGTTATTGGGTGTGTTATGTAACTAGAGTCATGTTTTTACTAGGTGAGTAACAGGATAATGTGTTTTTAGGTGTAGGCTAAGGTGTAGTGAGTTTGGTAAAGGCTACATATAGGTATGTAGAGAAGGAGTTGTTGGTTAAGATGACTTAGGCTGTATCTGGATTAGAAAATGAGTTTATGATGATAAGTTATTGTATCGGGAAGATCAAGTATAAGATGCGCACAGGATATAAGGGAATTGATGGATTTGGCTATTTAGTTTAGGACTATAGTATTCATAAGTTATGAATTTATCTTAAACAAACATTATGATAAATAGATTAAGTATAGTGAGGTTGTGAGAAACAAAGTGGTTTACCGGTTATGATTCGATAGATTATAAAATTAAGATTGGTTGTTTTTTTATTGACTCTCAAAGGACTAGTGCTGCTTTGATTGGTGACCTAGTAGTTTTAAGTCTGCGTAGTAAGGCAAAGTTGTGCACTACCGATGTCTAGTACTGAATACTAGGCTTGAACTCTAGATGATCACCATAGTAAAAAAGAATGATAGTATGATAGAAGTAAGTGATAAGGTTAGCTTTAGATTTGACTTAGTTGGCCTGACATATCGCGTGAAAGAATTTAAGTTGATGACCTATATCAGAGTGTGAATATGTAAATGAAGGTATAAATTCCTGATGAACAGGTGAATAGAAGCTAAATCATTAGGTCGATGAAGAAACGCCATAAGTATTTGAAGGATGGATGTGTACCCAGAGAGGCATGTCAATGTATGAGATTTTAGGCTTCTAGATTCCAGGTGTGAATATCTTAAGCATGAGATAGATGATTATGGGAGCTCTATATTAATAAGTGAAGGGTGGCTAAGTCGTTATTTAAAAAAGAACCTTAAGTTTTATAAAGAAAGATGATACCCAAGGTAGTATGTTGATACATGAAATTTTAAGTTTATGAGTGCTATGTGTGCCTAGTCAATATACTTGAGTTGCTAATATGGAGAATACTAAGTATGTATTATATGGTGCCTTAAGGGCTGAATTGAGGGGATTATAGACAGGCAATGTTGAGACTCTTGGTATGTCTTAAACCTTTTAATTTTATGGCTCGAGAATTGGATTTATAATATTAATAATCTAGAAATAGTGTTAACCTTAGAGTGATAGACTTAGAAGGGAAAGAGGAAGTTAAGAGATGTATCAGAAAGAAGTCTTACCAAGAACTTTAATATATATTGGTGTAGTATTCAAGGGAGAGTTTAACATCCATATGGATAGTGATGCCCCACCCATAAAGGGTTGGTTGGTTACGTCTTACTTTGGAAGTCCACAAGCTTAGAAATTTGACCGTTGGTCTAAGGGGGCGTCACAACTCTATTTTCCAGGTCATGAGAGCATCTACATTCCATCGTAGGTGAACCACCCAATAAACACTCAAAGCATGAATGATAAACTAAGAGAAGAAGATATGACATAAATAAAGGACAGGGATAAACAAAAGTCTAAAAACAAGTCAGTAACAAACCCAAAACCTAATATTCGATACAATGAGACACTAAAATAAGAGTACAATATCTGAAATAGTAAAAACATAGTCTATCTTGACACAAGTACAGAAGGAGATAAAAGGAAAGGTAAAAGACAAGATCTGAACACCAGGAGCCACAATCTACCTTTGTAATAGAATCACCGCCCGAACTCAAGAATCAGCATGGACCAGTCGCACTCAGATCAGCAGCCAAAAATATAGAAGTTTATTATGAGTGCCAAACAATAGGTGCTTAGTAGGCATCATAGGCCGACCGGACATATATAAGAAATAAAAGTAGTAAACAGAAAAATAAGGAATACAATTCACGGAAGTCAAACAAATAGAGTAAGTAGAGAAACTATTTAACAGGATAAGACAAATAAATATCCTAGTTAACTAGCTATCAACAAGGAAGATCCAGGTAAAACAAGAGAAGAACATACCTGAATATATGCTCAGCTAATAAAGATTAAAAATAAATAACAAAATGGTGGTATGCGGCAACCTTAAATAATAGGAATAGGAAGGAAAGTTAACTACACCAAGTATCACAATAAGGAGACTCGAAAGGAAATCCAATAGATATAATTCCAACCCATAAAAGTAATCAGAACAGTAATAAGTAAAAGAGAATCTACAAGGCACCCCATAATACCAAGAGATACAAATAACAAAATGCAAACCCGCCGGCGTACCATACCACCAAAAATTACAAACAGTACACAACACTTAAGGATATGGCATGCATGATGATATGATGCATGTTAAATAAAAATGTATATGCTCCTCCTCTGGTACCCGTCGGTCCGGCAGGCAGAACCCATAGAAGTATTTCCCCGTATACCTAATATAATATATTGTATACCCCTCTCCCGATCATATATATGCTGGTGAGGGATCAACGGGGTCCATAGAGGGAATCCCTGAATCCTATATCAATATTCAAGTAAATGTAAATGTGTAAGCTCTTTCTCCGGTACCCGTAGGTTCAGCGGGCAGGAACCATGAAAGGAGTTCCTCGTGTACCTGATAATATATTAGATACCCCTCCCTCGGTCATATGTATGCTAGTGCCGAGTCGACAGGGTCCATGGTGGGCCTCCTCGGGTACCATCTAAATAATCATCGGAATCAGATCGGAACTCTTATAATATCAAAGCATGAATGATTTCCCGGGCCTCCCCGGGTCTAAATCACTATAATCTTAATGCCTTTGCTCGAGCATATTCAAGACTAAAAGTGGTATAAATCATCAATAGCAAGAGCTCGGAATTCACCGAGTCTAGTAATATCCCAAAACAATGGTTAAATAGTCATTATCTCATTTACTAACTAAAATATCTCAATTTACTCTTTTTAATCCTACATTACTGAATATGGGCCCTCAAGACCAAGCAAGTTTTCAAAATTAGAGGTGTCAGGATCTTGGCCATAAAATGCTAGAAATCAATGCATATAAAACCAATTTTCATGATATTATATGCTCAACCACTCAATAGCTCAGATAATTCCTAACGATCATGTACAAGCTCAATATCTACAACAAGCATAACCAGCCAAGTCGATTTCGGGACCCACGAACATTCCCAAAAATTCCATCATCTATGTTCCAGAGTCTATCAAATCCACTGAGGGTCACAAGATAACCATAATCACGAATGCAACATCAATACGTAGCCAAGAAGTGTACTAAAGCAACAGACAGAGTCAAGGGTACCAACCTAGGAAACCCAACCTAAGGATGTCTAATTACTAAAATTATTTTCCATATAATCCAATTCTAAGTTCATATGCCATAGCCTACCTGTCCTCAAAAGACAAGCTTGCAAATATTGAGTAAAAGGTGCTTGGACAGCTCCAAAACTCTAAAAATGCATAAACGAGATCAAACGATCATGAAACTAGAAAAATAACAATTAACACATTAATATGAGTCAAATGATACCCATAAAGATATGGAAATAGTTACGGTCAAAATATGGGTCAAGACGAGCCTGCGAACCCAAAGTTTCAAACAAAGGATACCAAAATATTCCCTACGTCGTAAGGAATTCATAGCTAAAATTAAAAGCTAAGACAAAGAAGAAATAATCTTGAAATAATGGATTAAAATTAAGAACTCAACCTTGAGAAATTTGGGTTAAATTTGAAGAAATTAAAGTAAAAACATACCAATAGTTGATGAATAATTAAAGAAATTAACTTTCCAACGTCACCCAATAGCTCATTCAAAGACCCAAGAATTTTAATAGGGTTTTAGAGTGTTTGAAGATAGAAAAAAATAAACAAATAATTAAAAATCATAAATTTCAGGTATTTATACATGTTGACCAGGTACTCTACGCAATCACATATCTCTAGCTCACGATCGCGAGACACAGGGAAAATGATCGTTGCAATTATGTGGCTCACGCGCCTCAATCGCGAAGGTATGACAGAAGGGATCATGCGATCCCGTGGACTTTATCCACGATACGAAGAACAAAAGAAGGTCTTCATAGCGATCGTGTAGGAGGAATGAGCATGCACCATAAACAATTGAAGACCAACAAAATCAGTTAAAAACTTAACTTCAAAACAAGGCTCAAAATGCGTTCGGAACCCGATGAACACAAACAAAACATGCTACCTACATGAAAATGACATTCTGGACTCAACAACGCAGACGAAAATCCATCTGAGGTCGTTTTGACAAAATGTTGACCAAAGTCAACACTTAGACAAAATAACAAACCTCCTAGCCAAGTACTCGAAATAAGCTCGGTTGGCCAAAGTCCGAAGGAATAACTCACTTAACCCAAACTCAATATTTTGGAGATGATGGGGTAGTTGAATTTTTAATTCGAGGCTTTAATCACAAAAATGACCACCCACGATCTACTTATGAATTGGAAAACACTTAAAGCACTCAAAATCACATAAATTTAAAACCAAAGTCTCTGTACTCGAACCAAGAGTCAACCTAGAGAAAAATTCAAGTTTCAAAGCTAGTAGAACTGTCTGAATTTAATTCCGATTTCATTTTCACAACATGTTGACTAAAGTCAACAACTTCAATATTATAGGCTCCAAAATAAGAAAACAAATATAACGACCAAACGAATAACCCGAGAACCAAACCATCAGTTTTGATAAGTCACAAATAACTTACATCCACTACAACAAAGCTTGAAGATAGAAGAAAATGCAAAAAATGCAAAAATGACCATAAGGGACTACTAAAAGGGCTTTCGTAGGTTAGACTAGCATGGTCACACCACGTTTAGCACCCAGACCTTCAATATAAGCTTGAAAATGAGAATAATATGATTAAAATCAAGCTTTAGTAGTTAAATGCACCTTTGCGAGAATTATAGGACACAAATGACGAATTATTATTTCATAAGAGGGAGAAATAGCAGGAAGAGTGATTAAGGTTAAAGAGTATCAAGCATATTATTTAATAAAGGGATAGTCATACTTTTAGTTCGTGCTCAAGGAACTCATGTTTCATGTCTTATAGCTCTACATTGAATAAGACCTATGTCGAAGGCTAAGTTCATGTTCATGAGAAGATTCTTCAAGTCTATGCTAGTTTCTTGCTCTCATTACTCGTGCTTGTGCAACCTTTAGTAGTTGGTTATCAAAGCCTTATTTCAGTAAAGTAAATTCTAGCTCAATGTGTTCCTTCTAGTCAAGGTCATCATTCGAGGATGGACAATCCCAAGGGAAGATATTGTAATACCCCAAACTTTCTAGTTAAGACTTGAACTATTTTATTGCGTGGTTAACACCAAACCCAATTAGTTCTTACTTGAACTTAGGTGTTAGATTCATTTATTAAGTATATTTTGAGGGTTGGAGGTGATTTAAGGTCATAAGTAACCCATAACGCCAAGTTGAAATGAAAGTTTCTCAATCGGCTAAGTTCTTGTAGGTTCAATCATGGGTCAACTTCAAATGAGAATATCTCCGTCAATATGAGAAGTAACATAACCCGTAGTCTATCTAAATTCAAGTTCTCTGAGTCTAGTTTCTAACGCAATAAACTATGTATTAGTTTAAAGTCGGAGTAAAAAGTTATGATTATTTCACTAAGAGCTGCGTCGCAGATCAAGCTCCAAAAAGTTTTTGAAAAGTCATATGATTAAGGATGTGATACACAACTAACTATGTGCGGTTTAGGGAGTGCCATACACCTTAATGGGTCAAAAAACTTGCCCAAACCCATTTATTCAAGGTTATTTTTATTCTACACTTTTATGCACTCAATTTCACGACTTATAACCCCTCCAAAACATCAAAACACTATGAGTTTCAGTCGTACAAGTCCTCCTTTCCTCTCAAGAACTCTAGCACTTTCAAGAAAGAATTCACACTACCAATAGAGGATTTCAAACCCAAGGTTCTCTTCAAGTTCCTCCACTCTAAGGACTCTATAAAACCATCTCTCAAGTTCAAAAACTCCATGAAAAAACTTAATTTTCAAGTTCCTCTCCAATAGTTCTTCCTTTAAGGTTCAAGGACACCTAGAGTTCAAGATTTAAGGTTCTTCCATAAGCTTTCTTGCTAAGTTCTTCGTCAAAAGGTATGTAGTACAAAACCATTCGAAACTCTATTTTAACCATTTACATGTCCAAGCATTTCAAGTAGCAAGTTGATGATGTAAATTATATTTCGAAACTATGAGAAAAATATGAGATTTAGATAAACAATCTTCTTGAAATTGCTTTTACCTACTTAATGGATCATTTTGTTGAAACTACTAATGGACCTCCTTCTATTCTTCCTAATATTTAAGTTTTTTTATATTGGTTAGTCTTAACATTATTTCTACTTGATGATTTATACGATATAGTAGCCTATACATGAAGTAAGAATGAGTTGTTCCATGAGGAATAAATTTATACAAGACTTGAAGAATTTTGACTCCAAAATTATAAATGGTTTTTCATAAATGGTTTCGTCGATTTTCAAAGTATTTTTTATATGAATGATTTTAGCTAAAAGGGTTTAAAGAATGAATGATAAACATTATGATTTTATGAACTACGAAATGGATG
>JBDJHY010185474.1:0-11007 GCA_039654485.1 Withania somnifera
AGGACTGGGGCATACAACCCTTCACCCTTTATGCCCTCTCATGGGCCCCCGAAATCCAACAAGAATATCAATAGAAATACGTCGATCAACCTAAATAGCCCAACCCATGCTACTAGCCATATCACAAGAATAATAATAGTAACCCAGTCTACAATGCACAAAAATAAACCCAACCTACCTGGACGCCTGCGGAAATCCCCGAAGTACACATACCGTGGATCCGCAGCTCCAACACAATTGATACCACCCAAAACTAAACAAATTACAAGTCTAGTGATCAAAATATAAATAATAAGACCCATACTGTAATTAGCAATCTGAGTCGAGAAGTGGGCCCTACAACCTGTGAAAACAAACTAAATATACTAGCGCAAAGTCCTCAGCTCGAGGGACTCGTGGTCCAAATTTGAGCTTAAGGAGTCAAAAAATCAAAGGGTAAAACTAGGTCTAAGTAATGAAATAAAAACATTTTGCATAATTAAAGAAAATTAGAAACAATGAGAATTACTTAGAAAGCTAAGCACCGCGAACTCTCACGATCACCCACGTAACTTCCCACAACTCCCCTTGATTAAAACACCTAGAAACCATCTTAACAACCCCAAACAAAGCCGTAAAAAAGGAACCAAACGCTGGAAAATGAAATGGAGAAGCCCTATTTATAGAGTGTAGGGGGCTTTAGGGGCGCCCTTTTGGCCACAGGTGCGACCTCGTTGGGCGGCTGCCTGGGTATAGGGGAAAACTTTTCTAGGGCAGCCCCTTAGGCACAGGGGCGACCTCGCCAGGGTGACCCAAGGGCCAGTGGTATGGTTTGTGACCTAAAACAACACAAGGAAAATGGGAAAACTCCTAGGGGTCTAAAATGAGCATCTGGAGTCCAATTCTAACGAACCAAAAGTGAATTTTGGGTGGAAAACACGTTGTGGACTCAACAGAATCAAAGAAACAACCATCCGAGGCTGTTTAACCAAAAAATACCCCAACCCAAAAGGATAAAAAAGGAGCCCAACTTAGGACTTCCACAAACCTACTCAAAACAAGCCCGGGTACCTCGGGAAGCAAACCAATGACCCAACTAGCCAAAATCAACATTTCAGAGCTAAAGGAATCCCAGTCTGATGCTCAAATCATCCCAGTCTGATGCTCAAAAGACCACCCAGGTTCTAGAATGAGTTTTAGTTGGGCTAAATTCCACAAAATAACCCAAACTCAATGAAAATCCAGGGCACAAACTTAAGGTCCATCTAGACTAAGTCGGTATTGCGTAGATAACCAAACTATCATAATTTGATTCCGAGCGCGTTTGTTAATAATTCACTCTCAAGTTCCACTATTTTAAAACTGAAACTTCAAAATAGAAAAACTGAGATAACAAGCAAACGAGTTACTAGGGCACCGAGCTACCGGTCCCAGCAAGTCATGAACTACTTGGGGAAATTACCAAACTTCTATAAGCACAAGACAAGATGAAATGTAAGGAAATGACTGAGCGGGTCGGTACATCTTTTTTTTTCTTAAAACTTGACCTCGAGTCCCTTTATTGTACAATATGAAATCCTCCCCTTTCCTCTCCATTTTTTTTCATGATTTGTCTTTTGATTGCTTTTCCCAACACTGATGACTACATCTCTTTTGTAAGAGATAGTTTCAAGGTAGCCACCCTAAACCTAAGGTCAAACTTAGGTTGAAGACACATTACTCACTACCGAATCAAGGCCACGCTAGACTGATTACCACATGTTATTTTGTGGTGTTTTCTACCTAGTCACCCCAAACTTGGGTTACAATGCCCACATCTAGGTTCACAATATTCAATAGGGAATAACGGCCATAATAAAAACCTCTCTTTTTTATTCTTTCCTTTCCGAGGGTACTTAAACAGTTAGTTTTAGTAGATATAAAAGGGGTTTAACTTGGAAACTCAGTAATTGGTTGGTCACTCTTTTAAGACTTTAGTGACTTATCAAAGAATGCCTAGGATCATTTTCATATCAGCCTACTTTCAACTTAGTTACTATTTGAACTAGGCAAGTTCTAGATATCATATACACTAAATATTACACAAAATCACTCACCCATAATTGTAAGTATTTACTCATTTCAATTCAAACTCGTTAAGCAGATGGCATTGGTAAATACAAATATAATTAATAGTAACAACCTCACTATACCGCAGTTGTAGAATAATATATAATCAATACTTGATCGAAGCCAATAAAATTACTGAATGCTGAAATTACTTATATACATAAGTATTCATATTTAATGGAGTACATTAGGAAATAAAAATTAATACATCAAAATGATAAAAAATACATCAGAATAAACCTAACATGTCAGTTCTCCTAGATAGCATGCCTGAGGGAAAAGATTCTGGAAACAAAAACCCTCAGACGTAACAAAACAACCAAAAATAAAACAAGGTACAACCCCCCCCCCCCCTAGAAACATTGTATTGTCCCTAAAGAACGATAAATAAAGTTTCTATAAAATGGAAATATAAAGTGTACCTCGATGTTAGTAAGAGTTGGGTTGCCTCCCAATAGAGCTTGATTTAACATCGCGACACAATGATTATCTCTAAGTCCTCAGACTTTATCCTTATTGGGAATATACATAGTATCGCCGGGCAGTGTTCCAACCCTTCACTTATTTAGTGATGCGTATAACTGCCCTATCAAAATTCCAAGTGCCTGATTAAGGCCGAGTGAGAGTTAACCCGCTGATATATATTTAAAACCTTGATGTTGATAGATTAAAGGCTCTCATCATACGACTCTACTTTAGTCAGTGCTTTCCCCAAAATCTCTTCTATTCTGAAGGTGTTCGCCTCCCTGACATGTTGTCCCACAGGCATGTAAACTCTATTTTGGTTCTAGTTGCACACCTCCCTATCTTTCCAGTTTCTATGATCTTTATCCCAGTAGGCGCGATTATAATTTCGACCTTGGGTTCCTTTTTGTAATCCTCCTTGGTTCTGGAGGTACTTTTCCTCTTCATCTGAGTCAGAATCTTTTTCTCTGCATGGTCCTTTCTTACAGGGTGCCACAAATTTAAATCCACCGTGGTTACTCCCAAGAAATTTCTTAAACATCAAATTAATATGTGTCTTTAGATATGCCATATCCTGGTCTTGCTCATCCTCTCTTTGGTGTTTCTCTACTGACATAATATTATTCTTGGACCCACCAGATATTTTAGACTCTCTGGTTTGCCATCCTCTCATGTTCTTTATTACCGCGTCCAACTCTTTGGGACATCTATGCTTATGTGCGCGACATGTAGGACCCTCTATTGATTTCGTCCACAACCAATTTTGAAGGAGCATTCAATGCACTATAAAATGCCTCCTTCATGTAGTTATCTCCAACCCATGTACGGGGCATTGCTTGATCTTTTTGTTAAAGTGTAGCCATACTTCATGAATAGCTTTATCAGGCTTCTGCCTAAAGTTAGTTATTTCATCTCTCAGTACCAACATTTTTGAAGGGGGAAAGAACCTTTCTAGGAAAGCCTCTTTCAGCTCCGCCCAATTTTCTATAGAGTAGGTGGTAGATTGATGAGCCACATCGTAGCTTCTTCACTCAGTGATAGTGGGAAAAGCCGCAACTTGATAGCATTCTGTCTCAATCCAGGAAAGTTGTAATACTTGAAAATTTCTATGAAGTTCTTCAGGTGCAAGTTTGTATCCTTACCAGAAACTCTTCGGAACAAACCTTTTGTAGTCAACAGTTGAATCATTATGCTGGTGATGTTGAATTTGCTGCCCGGGGCTAGTAGGGGTAGAGTGATTAACCAGTAGCCCAAGCCCTGTCAAGGTCGGTATCCTCAACATCCATATACACCTTCTGATGTCTCACAAGTTGAGGCCTATGGGGTGCATCTGGATAGTTTGTCGTTGTGCATCTGTAGGGCACTGTTCAAGATCAGGTAGAGTGGTATTCTCAGGCCTATTCATTTCCAAAAAAGTTCTAGATATATCGGGATCGAATGGAAACAGAGGTATTTCTTAACTCTGAGTGTTTGGCATGCACTACCTGTGTCCTGTAGCAGACAAAAACAATATAAAATGTGAAAACAAGAGATAAACCAAAATAACAGTCACTATACTTAGCTTTCACCGAATACCTTATTTCCTGGAAAACAGCGCCAAAATTTGATAACGCTCAAATTATACTTTCCTTTGAAGTATAAGCGATCATTGTCCAAATTTAGAACCCAACTAGGTTAGGGTCAATCCCACAGGGAATATGGTATCGGGTATACGCCTAGTAATAGTAGCTAATAGTTAGTGCTTCTTTCTAGCTATGAACGGAATGTAAAAGAGTGATTAATTATATCACAATATTCATTGTTAATGTTTGCGATTATCGATTGACTCAAGTGTATGATTGACCTGGGTTTATGTTCACCAGGGCTCGACCAACCTTTGGATTGTAATCTTTATATAGTTGTACAATCTTTCCTAAATGTAGAGTTACGTAAAAACCCAATGCTATTTACTTAAGTATTTCTCAACCTTTAATCCTAGAAAATCTCTTTTGCACCGGGTTAGGTCTATGAATGAATGCATTTTATTTTTTGTGGTAACTCAAGACAATTGCTCTTTCTACAAAAAAAAACCATTAGACAAGGGTTAATACCCTGAATCTCTTAGCATAATCTCAACTCTTAATTTCAATCACAGGGTTAGTATTGTTAAAGTTAGGCCTTCTCTAGTGTTTGCAACCACTAAAAGTCATTTATTACATAGAGATTATGATTATACATTGAAATAGATTCTATAACCCTATGTAGATTACAATCCTAATGCAGTTTAACCCATGGTTCCCACAACCTAGGGTTGGGGTTTTATCCCACCATTGATATCATCATACAATAATCAAATTGTAAAGTAATGAATAACATACCGTAGCATTAAGCATTTAATTGATTGTAGAATAATGATCAAGGAATTCAACACTTGTGTTCTTGAAAGAATGCGGGCATCCAACCTTAAAACCACAAGTGTCTTTCTCTTTCTAAAATATAAGTAAGCAGTTGTGTATTTTAAAGCTATGCTAATTCTTCTTTTTATAGAGTATAGGTGTAAATACATTAAAAAAAACTTGGAATCGGCCTTCGTTCAGTTTGGACGAGATATCATACGAATCACCTAGTTACAGATGGATTGTTTGGTCTTCCGTCTGTCACCTCTTGTATCCAGTGAGCTTTGCACAAGCTGACACCCTTTAGGTGAGCCATCTCCCAACAGAAGAAATGTCTGTTGGGACTTCCTGGTTCTTGTTCCTCATCCAGTGAAGCATTAGTTAGGTGGCCATGCTAGGCGACTAGTCTGCCTTCAAACAGATCATTTTTTAAATTGCCTGTTTGAGTTGATTTAGCCAATGTTATTCCCATTGTGCGGATGGGTTATACGATTCATCTAGTTGTAGGCGAAACGTCTTTTACTTATGTAAAAACTACCCTTTTTCTGTACAACTGCTTCAAACTTCCTCATATTGACTTAACCCTTCAAATACTCAATAAAAGCCTTAAAACACATTATTATCACTCAAGAACATGCTCTATTTATGGGGTTTTAAGTGCACAATATGACGTAAAAGACTATCAATTCATATATTCAGCTCTACTGGTACCATGCAAACATCAAAATGAGTTTATTTCAGTCAAGTAATACTACTGAAACTCTATGGTAAAAAACTTAAAGCTCCAAACAAGTGCTCAAAAACTCACTCAGGACCTCCCAAACACAAACCAATAATGTAAACTACTTGTAAAGCATATCTTAGAATTGCTGGAATCATTAAAATACCCAAATGACTGAAGTCAACGCTAAACATAAGAATCTCTAAATTTTTAAATAATGAGTCAAAACTCATCCAAAAGCCTCGAGAACTGAACCAAATTTTCAACTAGACCAAATACCATATTACAGAGTTAACGGAATTGTGGGACCTTAAACCTTAAGTAGCTCATTGAAGGAAGTGTGAAAGTAAGCAAGAAAAGTCACATTTTGAGCTTGCTATCAAAAAAATATTAATTTTGAACAACTCCCTTATGCTTCTAATTTTTAAAATTTTAAAACCTTCTCAGGACCTATCTAAGTGCCATGGGAATCTAGCCAAAAGTTGTACTAACTCAAAAATAATGATTCAATACTAATGAAAATGATGGATTTTAAATCAGAGTACTCTAACTCCGAATGTTGACCTAAGTTAAACTTACAACTTAATCTTCTAATTGTCTTGTCAAACTACCTAAACTCATCATGAAAGGCTAAAACTCAAAATAAAGGTCTTGTTAGATTAAATTACACCTTTCAAAGATGATGGAACTGATGGATTTCCAATCCGAGACTCCAAACTCCAAATGCTGACTAAAGCCAACTATTTTCATACTTTATACTTAAAAACTGATAATTCTCCAAAACTTGCTCAAAATTTCTTTCCATTCTCGAACCAACCACAAAAACAGACATAATTTGACATAATGCAACTACGGAAGGTCAAAAATGATAAAATACGTTGAAAACGTAAAATGACCTAGAGAGTTATTGTAACAAGCGCGCCTCTTTCTTATTTCTTGCTCTCTTTCCTGTCTCCTTTTTTTCTTCCATCAACCTCCTCTGATCTACCTTCACCTCTGCCACCTCCTCCACTGCTGCCTCCTGCTCTATCTTCCTCTACCGCTATTGTCTCCTCCTCCATTGAAAATGTTAGATGTTTCTTGCATTTTTAGTCTAAAAGGTTAGAATTTTTAAAATTAAAGTAATTCTTGGTTCTTATCTTAGTTTATTAAATTAATTATGGCTAAATTATTCTCATTATTATGAACATTGTTAGTTTCTGAAATTGAATATATTTTTGCTAGGTTGAATACTTTAATGAATTTGAGAATTTAAATTTTAGAATATAGTAACTTGAATTTGTGAACTTGTATTCGTTTTAGGTTGAAATTGAAACTTGAATTTGTGAATTTCTAAACTTGAATTTGATCTTAGGTTGAATTTGAAAACGTAAATTTTAGAAATTATGAACTTGAATTTGATTTTAGGATGAACATAAACTTGAATTTGTGAAGTTAAATTTACTATTAGCCAAAAAAAAAATATATAAAACTAAATGCCTCACGTTCTCTAATTTTATGTTGAATCCATTATTAGCTAAAAAAATAGTAATGCTTTTAAGCAGATTCTTGAATTTGTGACTGCTTTAGATTAGCGATTTAATGATTATTTTATTAGCGAATTACTTATAGAAATTGAGTTGTCATTGAAAATTAATTAGTGATGTAACGATTGAGATAGGAGAAATATATTTTAAATTATATAATAACCATTAAATAAGTAATCTAATTAGAAGCAAAATAATTAAAATTTTGTCCATTATAAATGTAATAATAATTATTAAATACTTAATATATAATAACTATTAAATAATAAATTTTTATTATCAATATAAATAAATAATTTTAATAAATTTATTGAAGAATATAATTTATAATTGAATGTCTATATTTTTTTTATAGATAGACCATCGTTTGTGGATATATGATATGAATATGAAACTGGTGGGGGTGTAAATCTGAATATGTTAATGGTGCAACAAGTTTTATTGACCATGCAATATTACTTGAACTATTTCAAAATAATAGGGTAATTAGGTGTTCTTGTAATTTATGCAGATGCATTGAAGTTTTCTTAAATCCAGATACAATTATGGTTCATCTCTGCAGTAATGGATTTAATCCTAGATATTTTGTGTGAGTTGATCTTGGAGAGACAGATGGGTTGAATGAAATATTTTATAATTTACTGCATGTGAATAAATACAATAGGCTTGCACATGTTCCCAATAGGGATCAACATGATAGAGTTCAACATAATAGAGTTCCACATAATATAGTGCATAAAATGGTGAATAATGCTTTCGATTTTCACCGTGGAAAGAAATATAAAAAGCATCTAGAATAATATCCTAATGAACAAGAAAGATGTTTCTATCAATAATTAGAAGAGAATAATCATTCACTGTGTGAAGATAGTCTGCGTTCTGCTTTGTTAGTGCAGTTATATTATTGAATATCAAATAAGCTTATGAGGGAATTGATTAATCCAGAGTTGAATATGTCTACGAATTTCTAATAGGCAAAGAAATTAAATTTCTAATTAGAATTATCATAATATAGAATTGATTGTTGCATCAATGGTTGCATGTTATTGTATAAGGATGATGGTGATAGAGAAAATTATAAGTTTTGTGGACATACTCGTTTCAAGTGCACTCCCATTAGAAAGATGATTCTAGTTAAGGAGATGCCCTATTTACCTCTTATACCTTGATTAAAGAGATTGTATACACTGATGAGTTCTACTCCATATATGAGATGACAACATGAAAATAGAAGTCACAGAATATATTGTATTATCCATCAGATAGAGAAGTTTGGATACATTTAGAAAGTTTCCTAATTTTATAAGGAACTAATAGATGTAAAATTGGACATACATACAGATGATCTCACACCATCCTCTAATTCCGCTGCACCTTATTTTTGCTGGCCTATATTTCTTACTCCATATAATTTTTCACCTGAAATGTGCATGACAAGTCCCTATATATTTCTAAATTGCATTATTTTATATCTCCGTAATTCAAAAAATTTGATTAGCCTTTATCTACAGCTATTGATAGATGAGCAAAAATAGTTATGGTTTGAAGTTGTAGTGACATATGACATATCTACTAGGAAATTTTTTATTATACATGCTTCTTTTGTATGAACTATTAATAACTTTTTTATGTATAAAATGTTGTCTAATTGGATAACGGTTGGAAAGTTAGCTTGTACGTATTGTGTGAGAACAGTAAAACATTTACTTTATAACATGATAGGAAAAATTGCTGGTTTTCACAGTCAATTCTTGTCAGTGGACCATAATTTCAGAAAAATAAAAAATTCATTCTAAAAAAAAAAGATTGAAAATGATCCACCATCTCCATCATTGTCAAGGCATGAGATTTGAGAGAGAGTTTTTCACTTGGCTAAAGCTATAGAAGCTTCGACTTTTAGACTTATTAGATGTGGTGTTGAATATAATTTGGACTACATAGAGCATATTTTAGGAGTTACCGTACTAGTAGAATAATCTTCTACAACATAATCTTGATGTGATGAATATTAAAAAGTATTTTAATAATTTAGTTATGATGGATGTTAAGGGAAAAAGGAAATACAATCCAAAGCCTAGAAAGGACACAACATAATAATATAGAAGAAACAAATTGTGATTACATATATCAAAAAATGATAAATTACTTAAGTTGAAGGCTTTCATGCATTAAATGAGAAATGAAAAATTTGTGAGTGGGTAAAATTTTTTAGCATGTTTGAGGGCCATGATTCAAATTTGAGAAAGTGAGCATATATAAAAGAAGGAAAATTGATCGGTATAAAAAGTGGTCATTGTCATATTTAAATGAAAAACTAGATTTTTATCGCATTTAGCCACCTTCTTGACAAGACATGAAAACTATCATAGAAATAAGTCCGTTCTTCAAAAATTTATGTTCTAGCACTTTGTTGAAGAGTAGTTTGAAAATGATGGAGCATAATATTCCTATCATCAACTTAAGCTGGAGAAGATCTTTCCATGCGACTTTTTTCATGGAGCATTTTTTAATTTATCTTATAGAAGAGGCACGTCTATGGGCTCCATTCAAACAAGGTGATTGTATTCATTTGAGAGGTAATACTCTGTATTAAATTGATTTTGTTATTTTTCATAAACTAGTGATAAAATAAAATTATAAAGGACAATTAGCAAGTGTAAATAAACTACTAAGCAAAAGGGAAAAGATCAAATGATCGATTTGTTAAGCTTATCTTGCAAGAGAAATTGCTCACTTTTGCTCTTACTATTTTGAAATGAAATGCCATGTATAAGAAATAGGTCCAATGACAATGATGAGGGTGACGATGATCCTTTATTTAATTTTTTATCAACCTGGTTAATGTAATAGTGCAAAGAGAGAAATTTCACCAGTCCGAAGTAAAAATCAGTTGTGGCACATATCTTACATATGTGTAGAATTGAGTTATCAAATTACGTGAGTTTAAATTCCAAGTGTTAATTACTAACAAAAATTTTCAATGTACACTTAACAATTTATTATTGAACATATGAAATACTAATGCTATATATACAGAGTTTTTAGACTGATTGCTCTAAGTGGAAATGGACCATATTTAATAAATGAGTATAATATAATTATTTATTAGAATTTTATATTTTGAATTAAAAATATGTAGGTATATGATGCACATAGTAATATAGAACATTTGCAATTGGGATGCACTTGCACTTGAAACTTAAATTCAGATGAATAATAAGCATTGTGTGATTCAAGTTTCAAGCTGAAAAAGTTTTAGGTATAAGAAAATAAATAACAGATTGTACGATTAATATAATCCCATAAAAAATAGCAAAAATTATTGAATATTGTGGTGTCATAAAAGAGATATTGACATTAGGTATGCTTGTCGGCCTAAAAAATGATAGTACTATTTTGGTGCAAGTTGTTCGATCCATCACATAGAGGTACCAAGGTGAATCAACAACATAATATAATTATAGTTAACACATGATACAGTATGATTACTATTATGTATTTATCATTGCACAAAATACTAAAAAGATATATTACATTCTATATCTATTCCCTAGAGATAATGTCGACTGGTGGTGGTTATAAAGAAAAAAACTGTGGATAATATTGAGATTGGGAATGTATTAGTTATTGTAATGAACCTCATGGTCATTTATGATGAATACGTGATATTTTTATTCTAGAGTATTTTGGTAGTTGTCCCAAGTCATTAATGACTTGCTGGGACCGATAGTTTGGATCCTTGGCGACTCAGTCGAGAAATATCTCAAATTTACTAGTTTAGAGCCTAAAACTAAGTACTCATTGACCAAAGTCAACTTTTCTTTAAAACAAT
>JBDJHY010185483.1:0-11979 GCA_039654485.1 Withania somnifera
AAGGCATCTGCCACTACGTTAGCCTTGCCTGGATGGTAAAGAATAATAATGTCGTATTTATTCAGTAGCTCAATCCATCTCCGCTGCCTGGAATTGAGCTTTCATTGTGTTATAACGTACTAAAGGCTATAATGGTCGGTATAAATCTCAAAAGGAACCCTATACAGGTAATGCCTCCAAATCTTGAGCGCAAACACTACCGCCGCCAACTCTAAGTTGTGAGTGAGGTAGTTACGCTTGTAAAGCTTCATCTACCTCGATGCATAAGAAATAACTCAGCCATTCTACATCAGAACACATCCCAAACCAACACCAGATGCATCACAATACATAGAGAAACCCTGATCCTCGACTGGCAATATCAACTTTGGCGCTGAATTCAATAACTTTTTAAGCCTAGAAAAGCTCAACTCACAATCCTTTGACTATTTAAAAGTCACATCTTTCCTATTCATCCTAGTTAAAGGTATTGCAACCGATGAGAACTCCTCAATGAATCGTCTGTAGTAGCCTATTAACCCAACAAAGCTTCGAACCTTAAAAAGAGGCATCAGTCTCGCCAGCCACACACTATATAAATCTTCTTTGGGTCAACCATAATCCCATCCTTGGACACCACGTGTCCTAGGAACGCTATAGACTCTAACCAAAACTCGTATTTCGAGAACTTGGCATAAAGCTGATGTTCTCTAAGTGTCTGGAGTACCATTCTCAAGTGCTGCTCATACTCAGATCTGCTTTGCGAATACACTAGAATGTTGTTGATGAACACAATAAAAAATAAATCCCAGTAGGGCTTGATCACCCTATGTATCAAGTCCATAAATGCTGATGGGGCATTGACCAGCCCTAAAAACATAACTAGAAACTCATAATGGCCGTAATGAGTCCTGAACATTGTCTTTGGGATGTTTTCCGCTGGAATCCTCGACTGATGGTATCCTGACCTCAAGTCTATCTTAGCAAACACTACCGCTCCCTAAAGCTGGTCGAATAAATCATCAATCCTCGACATCAAATATTTATTCTTAGTTGTTACCCTGTTTAGCTACCGGTAATCAATACACATCTGCAATGAAACGTCCTTCTCCTTAACAAACAAAACAGGCGCACCCTACATAGAAATACTCAAGCAAACGGACCCCTTATCTAAAAATCCTGGAGTTAAACCTTTATCTCTCTTAACTCTTTAGGATCCAAACGGTAAGGAGTAATTGAAATGGGCTAGGTTCCTGACTCTAAGTCGATGGCAAAATCAATATCCTTCTTGGATGGAAGGCTCGGCAGGTCGGTCAGAAATACATCTAAGAACTCAAAAACTACTAGAATAGACTTGGGAAGAGGACTGTTGGTGAACATCGCGAATATAAACTAAGTAAGCCAAACATCCTCTAGCCACTAACCTCCTATCCTGAAGGCAAGAGATGGCCCCTGTTGGTGCGCGGCTAATAAAAACCTACCACATAATTGGAGATGCACTAGGCACGGCTAAGGTAACGGTATTGGCATAGTAATCCAAAACCGCATGATGAGGGGATAACCAGTCCATTTCCTGTATGACATCAAAATCTACCATATGTAGCAACAACAAGTCCTCCCAAGTACTCAATCCACCCACAGAAACGAAACAGGTCCTCATAACCTGATCCACTACTAAAGAATCCCATACTAGGGCAGCAACAATCACAAACACAGATAGCATCTCACTAGATAACTCCAAGCTAGGTGTAAAATATGAAGAAACATACGAACAAGTGGATCCCGGATCAAATAAAGTTGAGGCAGACCTAGAATACACAAAGATCGTACCTATAATCACAGCGTTCAAGGCCTCATCTTCTGACCTACCTGTTATAGCATACAACTGGCAATCAATACTCGAATGACCACCACTAACCCTACCACACTGGCCTCCACCACGGGAACCACCTTGTGCCCCACCTCTAGCCGATAACGGCACTGATCTTAGAGGCTGAACAAACTGCAAAACTGACAACCCCACATTAAAAATATGGCCCTGACGGGAACCACGACCAGAACCAGATTGATCACCACGACTGGAGGACCTAGGATTTGGTGAAAATTGTCCTAGAGATGGCGCATAGAAACCCTGTTGGGGAGGTCCTAAAGCCTAAAGTGAGGCCTGAACCATCCTTCTAGACTTCCTATGAGTGTACTGCTACTGACCATGCCCCCCCCCCAGAATGGGACACACTGAAACTACCCTGCTGCCTCTTTCATTGCACTAACGTGACCCGCGATTGAGTGTCTCCATGAAATAAGCATAGTCTACTACTACTTGAAATGGTTGATTGTCTGACACCAATAATGCAACTACCTCACGAAGTTTGTACCCTAATCGAAGAAAAATTTATGGACTCTCTTTGCCTCAGTAGGTATGAACTCAACATTATAAACTGATAGCTGATGGTAACGAGCTTCATACTCGGATACCGATATCAACCCTTGCTGTAGCTATCTGAACTCCTCTCTCAGGTGCTCTTGCTTAGCCCTGGAAACAAAGTTCCTCATAAATATCTCATAGTACTTACTCCAAGTCGGCTGAAATGATCCTAATGGCCTACAAAGTGTGAAAGATCTCCACCATTGTTTAGTCGCACCACACATCTGATAGGTGGTGTAGAATACTCCATAAGTCTCTAGAACCGGGTTTCTAAGCCTCTCCCTACACTCATCAATAAACTCATGGGTATCCTCTCCCGAAACACTTATGAACCGAGGGGGATCCAATCTCAAAAATCTAGTCAGGAGCTTCTGTTCCTAATCTATCATCGTCCGCTGCGGTGCAACAATAGTAAAAACAACTTAAATTAGTAAAACCTGAGCCAGAATGGGAGTTAATGCTGGATGAACTGGCCAAGATGGGGGAGGAACTGTAGCTGATGGTTGTACCCTTAAAGTAAATACACCCAAGGTTGCTTCCTGGGCGGACGTCTTTGACCTATCTGTAGGGGGACCCCTATAAGCACTGGCTAACTGCCAAAGAATAGTACGTATATCTAGAGCAGACAGGGGAACAGGTGCTGGAATAGGTGCTACAGGAACTGTCAGGGTCTCTGAAGGCGAAACCAAAATAGTTACCCCTGTACTGTATCCCGAGTCGCTGAATCGAAGGGTTTGCTGGTATTTACTGAAGAAGATTGCATACGTGGCATCTGTAGAAGAATGAAGACCATAAATGAGATTTTTTGAGAAACTATTTAGGATATGCACACGGCACAGGATTCAAAATGAGAGTCACATTCCTACATTTCACCATATACTCCCGAATATAAGTCACAAACGTCTCTATGCCAATCCGCAGGACTCTATTAGACATTGACTCGGTACACTATACCAGAAAAAACCTAGGCTCTAATACCAAGATGTCACGATTAGATTCCTCGGATTGTTATGACACCTACTATCCTACCAGTAGGAGAACCAACCCTGTAGCCCGATGCTGAAACGGATAGCTATAGTACCCAAATGGAATGCAAGTACAATAAATACAGTAAGAAAATAGATAAAGTCAGAGAAGCAAAAATAACATGATCAGAATCAACAAAACTCCCAAGAACCGGTATTAGTGTAAACAAATACAGAGCCACTAAGTACAGAGTACAACTAAAAGTTTATACTAAAAGTCAATCTCTGAATATACAAAGGAGACGAAATACAAGTTGAAGAGAGAAGGATCATTTGGGCACCAAAGCTCACCGGATATCTTCTAAAATCAACAACGAGGGGCACGAACGATAATCCGTGAATCGACGTCGAGCGCTAGTTCTCAAATCCGCACTAGAGGAACACAAGTGTAGTATGAGTACAAGTAGCCGAAACAACAGTACCCAGTAGGCTTCTAGGGCCCAGCAGGCACATAACAAACATAAAAGCAGTAAATAACAGAAATGTAAAGAAGTAAGGTCACAAAAGCAGCGATATAACACGGAAGCTAGCTACTCAAATAGGAAGCAAAAATATAGGCAGAGTGCTAAAACACAGAACATGATCACATGTAAAAAGGATAGAACGCACTCGGTGTCCTTGCAACAATATAGAAATATTAACAGTAAATGGAAAAGAATGAATAAAGCACGCAACAAAGGGATAATGGACGGTATAATGGTAACCTCAAGACACAAGAAGAGGATGATAAAGCAAATAGCATAACACACGAATAACCCACAGAGTAAGAAGGTCTAAAAGTTAAGGACTATAACTAGTTTAAACAGTAAATAAAAAAACACAGTAAGTAATATTAGCACTTCCAAACCCCCATAAGAATGGCAGCGCACACGAAAGTTACGCTCACCTGTTGGATTCCCATACTACCGGGGGTACACTGAAGCAAACAAGTACAAAAAAGTAACACAACCACACAATGCCACAGTTTCTGTGTACGTTCCTTCTTCAGTACTTGTAGGTGATGAGTGGTCAAAACACCACTTATTACATCCAAATGCATAGTTAAGTTGCGTGTTTTCATCATCATTATGTCTATTTCTAACGTTAGTTTGGTGAGTATTTCAGGTAAACACAGATATTTTGGGAATGACCAAGCAAACGAAGCTAAAACGCTGAATTAGAATAAATAAAGTATTTTCAAGGCAGTTGATAAAGGAAAAAGATAAAACGAGAACACTGGAGAAGACAGCGGACCGTTATCCCAAACGACGGTCAACCGCCGTCCCTCCAGTGTTGATCAGCAGGCCACTGCCAATGACGGCGGACTGCTGCCCCAAACGGCGGTGACGTAAGTTGTCTGTCATAGAGGAAATTTGAGGCTTACAAAGGCATTTCTTCAACTTCAGAGGGGGATATCAAGAACATCAAGATATACCCACATACATAGAGAGAGAGATAGACAGAGAGACACACGTACAAGAGCAAATTTGGTCTTAGGCTTCTTCACACCTCAAGAAAGGGTCACCACACCACCACTACACATTTGGGGTGAAGATTTGGATGACACCATTGATATATTTGCACCCATTTCTTCTCCCCATGCTTTTTATTGAATATTCTTATTGTGTAGTTGGTCTTTCTTGTATGAATATTGAACATAGAGATATTTCTATATTTATTCAAGATGGTTGGGCGTTGGTTTTATCCATTGCTTTTATATAAATTATTTACTTGTTGATTTGTATTTGGGTTTGATAGATCTAAATCATTGTGAGTTTATTGTATGCCAAAGGGATTAGCTAACCCTAGGTAATGTCCATTTATCCTCGCTTGACTTGAGAAAGCTAGTTTGGATTGCAAACATTGATTTAGCATTGAATGAGAGTTTACCTCATTAGCGGATTTGAACTAGATATAGTGAAAAATCCTATTGTAGCCAAATATAGTTGTTGTGCATGGTCTTAGCTTGATTCGAGAGAACAAGCGAAGGAAGGTTACTTAGCCCTTTAGAGAAGCTAGTGACTCACGTTAATTAGCATTCGAGAGAAGCTAATTGGAACTCAAAGGATAATCTTTAAACACGTATAAAATCACTTTTGTATTTAGTTTATTATAATGGATCATTTAAAGAACTAATCACCGTAGTGCGTCTACCCTTGACTTGGTTTGTGAAAGCCTTTGGTCAAATCTTCGTTTATACTTTATTTGTAGATTAGGACACCCTACTTATAATTATAAACCCCCCATCTCGTGATTAGACCATTCAAGTCTGAATAGTTGCACTTTGGTTTTTCGTTCATACTTGATTGCCTTCACATTGTTCCTTGTGGATTCGACCCCAACTTTGTTGGATAATTATATTTGATAACGACCGCGTACACAGTTTGATTGGTTTCAAAGGTGTACTTGAGCATTATCACCTGGCCTCTTCACTTCAATGGTAAAAACTATTCAAATTTAAAGGTGAAACTTTTAAGCCTCAAAAATCAAATGTGATGGCATCTATATCGCACGTGTAGACAAGCCTATCCTTGGCTCAGAACAAGGAGTGGTGGACCAGCATAAAGAACCCATAAGAAAAAAGGTAAAGGAGATGACGAGAAGAACAGAAGTAGAGCATAAAAATACACAACTAAACATGACTCCCTAGAATCTTGTATCATGGTTGTAGAACATCTATATAAAGAAAATAGTACATAATACAACTCATAATAGGGCTAAAACTACAAAATAGCTATCAAGACTCAAAGTGAAACAACTATAAAGATGGAAGGATGACCGGCCAACATGAACACCAACTTCTCACTATACTACTTGAATACCAACCAGCTAGTCTGCATGATCGCTTCCGACCAGATGACTCGCACTAAAAACTGCATTAGAAAAAATACAAAAGTGTAACATGTGTACCAATGTGTACCAAAAACAATGAGTACCCAATAGGCTCATATATTGACCGAGAAAAAATAAGCATAGGCAAGGTAATGAACTGTCAATAGTAAATAAGATAGTGTCCCATAATGTACACAAAACGAGTAACTACAGTAATAGATACTAAGTTCAGTGAAGGGGTTATCTATCAGCTAACATGTATGAAGGAAAGTCACTATCAGGATATCACCTGGGAACAAGAAGGTCATGACAAAACGCAACACGTACCTCAAGTTTTAACGTAAACAACACAAGGAAGAAAGATAAAAAAGTACCAAATCCATCACTTTGCTAAGCTAATAGAAATTACAACAAGTGTATGATGAATACCTACGAGCATTAGAAAAGAACAATACAGCTACTAGCACACTGTAATGACCCGCTCAATCATTTCCTTGTCTTCACCCTTTTCTTGTACTTATAGATGTTTGGTAGTTTCCCCAAGTCATTTATGACTTGCTGAGACAGGTAGCTTGGTGCCCAGTGACACATTTTTGCCATTATCTCAGTTTTTCTATTTTGAAGTTTTGATTTTAACACGGTGGAACTCAAGAGTTATATAGTGGAAACACGTTCGAAATAAGTTCTCGACAATTCTGTTAGCTCCAGAATATTGACTTTGGTCTAGTTGGACCTTAAGTCTATGTCCTAGAGCTTTCACTTTGAGGTTGGTTGTGTTGTAGAGCCTTTGGCCTAAAGTTGTTGGGCTATTTTGTGGAAAATTTCACCATGCCTAATGCCCTTCTTGGGCCTTGCCCATGTGGAAGCATGGGCAGGGACCCAGCTATATATATATGTGTGTGTGTGCCAATTGTGTCCTTGAAATTTTAAGATTTATTTCTCGAACCTCCTTTTTCTACTTTTCTTCATCCAACCTGCTGTTGAGCCTCAACACTTAGATCAAACTGAAGGGAAGACCATCCCCAAGATCACCATTGCCTTTCTTTTATTTGGTAAGTTTTGTTCATTGTTTTCTGTAGAAGTGGTAGTTATTCTTCATTGTTGTTGGCTTGGCTAAGTGTAGTTGTTGCTTCTTATTTAGATTTGGCTATGAATTGTTGTCATTCATTATCTTAACTAATTTGGGTGTAGCTGCTTTATCTTTCATTTTCTGTTGGTTATGGATCAATGCTTGAGTTCCAGCATGTAGCTGTTGTATTTGTAATTTCCAATTGGTTATGGTTCAATTCACGAGTTTTAGCCTGCCATTATTTAGTCATTATTTTCAAGTTTATGGTACAATTCATGAGTCCCAGTATGCTGATGTTTTGTAGATGTTTTATGGTTCAACATATGAGTTCCAACGTCCTTTTTCCTATATTGGGTTATAGATGTGTTATCCTTACTTCCAGTTGAATTATTTTCAATATTGTATTTTTAGCTGGTTAATTATTTATGTTGTATTTCCCCACCCCAAATGCATTCTAGGTTTGTCGAGTTTAGGGGCTTTTGATGCTCGTTTGAGACCCTCAGAGTTTCCCCCTGAGTTGTTGCATATCACTGAATCCTCCGGAGGTCATCTTGAGGAGATCTTCTTGGCAACGTCACCCTGGAGAGGCCACCTTGGTTAAGTAACGTCAGTGCCTTGAGGTCTCCTTGATGAGATAATCGGTGAGGTCACCTCAGTGAGGCTGCCTTGGCGAAGTAATGTCAGCTCCCCGAGGTCTCCTTGATGAGATAGTCATTGCGAGGTCACCTTAGAGATGCTGCCTTGGTGAATTAATGCTAGCACCCTGAGGTCATCTTTATAAGGCTATGTTGGAGAAGTAACGCTAGTGCCCCGAGGTAACCTTGACGAGATCGTCTTGGCGAGGTCCCCTTGGTGAGGCTGCCTTGGCGAAGTAATGCCAGTGCCCTGAAGTAGTCTTGACGAGGTAATCTTAACAAGGTAGTATTGAGAAGGTTGCTTGATAAAGCTACACCTGCACCATGAGGTCTCCTTGAATAGGTCATCTTTCTGAGGTTACCTTGACAAGGTTCACCAACCCATCTTAGTTCGATTTCCATAGAATGCTTATGCCATTGTTCTTGCTTTAGGATGTGAGGTCACCTCAACCAGGTCACCTCAACAAGGACCACTCCAACATCTCCTTCCCTTAAGTTAGAGCTTCACTATTTATCTCATCTCATTGTCCTTTCATTCTTAGTTTGTCCTTGAGCTCATTTTGGGACCATAGGTCCCCAAGCTAAGGGATATACACCGGTGGCTTAAGTTTATTTCCTAGATGCAGACCCCACTTCTCGAACTAAGTTTCTAGTGTGATATGGATCTTCTAATTGATAGCTTGATCTTGTTAGTTCTGTGGGACATCGACTATGTTAAAGCTTCAGATCTATCGTGTACATACTTCACAGATTTTCGCCAGTGTCCAAGTAGGATTGGTTTATTTTGTGCACTGTAGAATAGGTTAATATTATTGTGCTTGTGACATGGCTAGCAGTGTGGGCCGGGATACTTAGGTTGATCCTTGTTTCACTATTATTATTCATTATTAGATGACCAGAGTCCCGTGAGAGGGCTTCGAGGGTGATGGGTTGCATGCCAGGGCTTTGGCCACTGTGTGGGGGCCATTGACCTCGGATTTATTTTACCTATTACGCAATGAATGTGGTGAGATGAGCTTTTAGTTGGTTTCCTTTAGCCGATCCTAGACTCTGCTTATTTTTTTCCTTTATTGCTATTTACCTTATTACTGTTGCAGTATTGTTACTCTTATATACTTACTGTTGGACTAATATTGGCATTAAAGGGTTGGGCCCTCATTTTGATATTAGCTTTAAAGGGCTAGGCCCTTGTTTTGTTGCTGGCACTGACAAGGGGTGTATTCTGAGGTGGATACTAACTATTTACTTTCTTGCGCCCTGTGTATTTTCCTTAGTATGTTGTGTACTCACTAGGCTAAAGGGGGGAGTCATGGTGGGTTTTTTTATGTTATTTGTGCCTACCGGCGAGATGGGGCACCAAATAGAATATGTTCTGCTGGTTGTACTTACCGGTGGTATGGGACGCTAGTAGGTTCTTGTGTGCTTACTTTTATTCCGTATTTAGTTGTTTCCTTCATTTCAATCCTTATTTGTGGATCATGTGTACATGGTATCATGGTTGGTGAGATTTGACTAGGCTGGAGCATAAATACATTTCTTTACCTCGTTATGAGTTTCACATTTTGGACTCTGTAGTTTGTATCTGTCATTTTTAGCTCCTGTAGTTTTACATTAGTAAATTTGATATCTTACTCTCCTGATTATTATTAGATTCCCTGTTCCCTTATTATTTTTGTACTATTGCCTACCTATTTTACTTTCTTGCTTTATTACTCGCATTTTATTCTTAACCCAGTCAGCCTATGATGTCTACTGGGTACCTTATTTGGTACTCATGCTGCACTTTTATACCTTTTTTGTGGTGCAGATAGAGCCAGGGGTTATCAGCGTCGCAGTGATCATGAGAAGTAGAACCAGTTGACTATAGAAATTACAATGAGCTTTGTCGTCTGTGCCACTCATGGTTTCCTTCACTTCGCTTGTTTCATTCGGTCCACAGCAGGGACAATTTTGTATTACCTTTTAGGGGAGATTTTGTATTTTGTATCTTTCATTTATCCTGCATAGTAGCTCCACATGCAACTAACAACAAGTTTTAGGATTCAAGTTTTTGTATGATTTAATGTAGGCACCCATTATTATGAATTATTTATGATTTTCTTTACTGCGTTGGTCATTGGTGAAACTCTATATCCCATTGTGCATAGCTCCGGGCTGTAGGGTGAGGCTTGTTCATAAAAGGGGTGTAAACACCATCATGACCAGAGATTTTGGGTAGAAAAGAATGGTATCAAAGCTTAGGTTCAATAGTCTCATTGGCATTAGAGCAAGTACCTAGTAGATTCCTACGAATCAGTGTGTAGGCATCCGCATCTGATCTTTGGGAGGCTATCAGTTACCTTAGGAATACTGTTCTCCTTTGAATTCTATTGTGTGTTGTTATTCATACTTTACTTTTATGGAACTTACCTTGACCTCATTTCCTTTGTAGATGGTCCGTACCAGAAGGTCTTTTGAAGATTGAGCCCTCCCCTAGCGAGTCTGTAAGGGGTAGGGGAGGATGCTCCGCTGTTCGCTACTGTTCCAACTACTTCACAACCACAGACACCCTCTGTCCTTTGCCAAAGCCTGATCAACCACCATCTACTGCTCTTAGGGACTTATTGTGGATATGTTTTAATGGTTAGACAACATAGTTTAAAGAGACATTCCTAGCCTAGTATGTGCCTCGTAATGTCCATGAGGCATCGTTGGCACAGTTTGAGGTTCTAAGACAAGGTTCGATGACAGTTCTGGAGTATGAGGCTCAGTTTATTGAGTTATCCAAACATACCGGAGATCTCTTATTTTTTTAGGAAGAGCAGATTCGCCCCTTTACTTGTGGATTGAGCCCCATTTTTAAGCTTCATGTTGATCTACTTCTGGTGCTACAAAAATCTTTTCTAGATGTTTCTGAACATACTCGTTGCATGGAGACTTTGACTCGCCAAGCCCTAGGAGGTAGAGAGAAGAGGCAGCACCATCAGGGCAGGTTAGCAGAGTCCAGGTTAGAGGATAATGGTTTTTATTGGATATTTCAGCCAGGCTATAGCAACAGGCCTCTAGAAGCGGGGTTGGCAGCCAGCTCGTTTGGGGCCCAGTTTTTTGTGTGTGAGGCTCTATCAAAGGTCATGTGGCCAGCTTAGGGCAGGTGATGTTTGTTATGTATGAGGAGGACAAGGACACTACGTTTGAGATAGTGTTCAGCAAAGGCCTATCAGGCCATAGTGCTACATGTCCAGCCATTACAGGCAGTGCCACCAACCATTCGAGGAGCTAGGGAAGGAGGCTGGGTAACCAGAGTAGAAGCATAGATATGGGTGCACAGAGGGAGGGGTAGCAACACTATCTTTATGCCATTCTTGATAGGGCCGAGGCCTCTGATGCAGTTGTTACTGGTACATTGTCTATGTTTGGGTTTGGGTTTTCTACTCTAACATTGTTTGATATGGGTTCCATCGTCTTCTACATTTCTTTTTATTTTTCTTTGAGATACCCATAGCAAGTGGTTTCCTGTACCCTTCAGTGTATCTACCCGATAGGTGTAGCCCTAGTAGTGGATCTGGTATATAGGTCGTGTTAGGTGACTATTCAGGGTTACAACACGTGCATTGATTTGATTGAGATGGCTATGCTAGACTTTGATGTGATTCTGGCATGAATTGTTTGTCCTCTTATTGTGTGGTCCTGGATTGTTATGCCAAAACTGTGACCTTATCCGTGCCTGGTGTGCCCCTAATGGTGTGGCGTGGCCCACTAGCTATTCATCGACGGGGCAAAAGTAGTTATCTGGCACATTTGGGAGGAGGCTCTCTCAAACTCTATGTTCTCAGCTGGCCCGCCCTAGCTGTCTCATAACCCCCCTCATCTGGTCCTCCGTTCACTAACCTTGCTCTGAAGGGCCCATGCCTGGCCATTATTTGTGGTAGCTTGTTTGCTACCATGATAATGGGTATATTTTTTTTTTCTTGAATACCTTTGAGTATTTTGAATCGAGTCTGCATTCCTACCCTTCAAGTACTTTGAGTAAATTATTGACAAAAGAGGATCCCTCTT
>JBDJHY010185493.1:0-11979 GCA_039654485.1 Withania somnifera
ACCTCCCTAGCAGATAGATGTCAGGGTTATTCTTCCATATGAGGTAAGGAAGATACTTAAAAACTTACTTCGTATATCATATTCCCAGGGACAGTACGGCAGGATCCCACCGAGTTTATTACTACCTGTGAAAAGAGGTTGAGGACGTCTAAGTTGTTGGATAATCATGGGGTTGATGTTACTACTTATCTTTTTTAGAGAGCTGCCAATTATTGGTGGTGTGTACTTAGGTACCGTAGGCCAACTGGGTCTCCGCCAATGACTTGGAGTCAGTTTACAAATGCCTTCCTAGCAAAGTATGTGCCCATTAGTGCTCTAGAGAGGATTAGATAAAAATTTTCCATCTTTACAGTCGGGATCTTTATCTGTTATAACTTATGAAACTAGATTTGTTAAGATATCATGGAACGCAGCTACATTGATTCCTACTGTGGAGGAGCATATCAAATGTTTCACATATGGATTGAGACCTAATTTGCGTACAGAGGTTGAGTGGATTCTTTTTGGGTAGATTATTTTTGGATGTTGTTGATCATGATAGGAGCATGTATTACCTCAAGAGTCCCAAGGGAGGGCGAGAAGTAGAAGTTCCATCAAGGTGACTATTCTAGTACCCGATTAACTAGCAGGGATCATAGTAGAGGGAAGCTTAGCAACCAGTATCATGCTTCTATGTACAATTAATATATAGGCCAGAGTAGTAAGCCTGCCAGGGGCTCAGGTTTAGGATCACAGAGTCGTAGTGGCTAGGTTGAGGGCCTAGGGGGCGTATGAAGGATAGGACTTGGTGTTTTCAATGAGAAGACCATAGACATTACGCCAGAGATTTCTCTAATGGTGCTAGAGATACTGTATCTAGAGCTTGTTATTAGTGTGGAGAGTTGGGTCATAAGATGAGAAATTATCCTCGGTATGGGACCGCCCGGCACCATTACCATCTCAGAGACTCTAGAAAGTACTACCGAGAAGTGTCCATACCCAGTCTCGGAGATCTAGACAGAGTAGAAGATCATTAGGGTGAGGTTCATTAGTAGCTGTACGTGATCCAGAAGGAGTCGAGGCGGGAGCCTCATATAGTGATGTGACTGGTACGTTACCTAGTTGAGGTCTTTTGGTCTTACTTTATTTTGATTTAGGATTTGCATTGTTTTATGTCTTTCTACTTTACTTATCGGGCGGATTCTTACCTGCATTTTTGCCTAGTGGGACCCTAGTAATAGATAGTGTGTTTGGGGCACGTGAGGTATCGGTGTGGGGCCATAAAAGTAGGCCAACCCAAGAAGTATTATAGATGGTTGAACCTAGTGTGATTCTGAGTAGGGGCTAGTTACTTTGCTTGTATGTTGTTCTGGATTGTTTCTCAACTACTATTACCATGGCCATGCCCTGTGTACCTCAACTAAGGAATGGGAGGAACCTTTTGGTGCTCGCTACTTTGGGATTTTCTTTGTTGTGGTTCCTGGAGGTTGGGTTCCTTCGAGGCACTTTTTATCCCTTGCATTTCATGTTTCCTTGCTATTCCCTTTCCCTATATTTTATTCCTGCATTTTTTGAGGGATGGATTCTCTAGCGTAAGATAGTGTAGCCGTTATGGTAGGTAATCATTCCCCTTTTAGTGGTAGATTGAGCGTGTGGATTCCTTCTAGGTGTTTACTCTGGTATGATGATCTCGTGGGTTTGTTGGTCATAGGTATTTGTGTGGTTTTGATGCCCCATGTAGTTTGGGAGTGAGTTGATTCACGATGGGAGGATTGGTTGGTTATAATCCTGTGGTTTCTATTTTAAGATTGTTTTACTAGATTCCATGGTAGAGATCTTCTGAGGTTTGTTATTATGTGTATGCTTGTCGGGTATGGGATATTCTATGAGTAGCATCTTGGTGGATACGTTCTCTTTATGGTTATATTGGTAGTTGGTGTTCGTTCCTCTCTATTTTGTTGCTTCTTGGACTTTAGTGGTTTGGTTTCTGAACTGAGGGCTAGTAGGGCTAGTTATAGTGAGCCTTGGTGTTTTGTGGTTGGTTCAGTAGTTGCGGTTTCATGTCAGGGTAGTAGCAGTGTGGATGTTATGGTGATCTTCAACAGAGTATTGGATTTTGATTAGTTTATGTGACCTGCCAGCATGTCATTTATCCTATGGTCATTAGATGTGAGCTATTTAGCTGGGGATCAAAGGGGTCCCAGTGGCAAAAGTTTATTGAACAGCGTTGTCCATTTTGTTAAGGTTACCTAAGGTCTAGTATAGGGTATGTGAGACCAATACGCCTTAATCGATTCGAGTCTTCAGATATTGTTCCTTCCTTGACTTTTGAGGAAGAAAGTCCTTTTTAGTGATGGATATTGTAATGAATCATCGTGCATTTCCTTGCTTTTCTGCCTTTTCTTGTGTTTTGAATCATCTGCTAGTTACCCTAAGTCATTTATGACTCGCTGGTACAAGTAGTTTATCTCCGTGGAAGCTCAGTTGCCAGTTATCTTAGTTTCCTTATTTTAAAGGATCAACCTTGAAATAATGGATCATGAGAGTGGAGTCTTAGTAAACATGCTTGGAATTGGATTCCAGTAGTTCTCTCAGCTCTGAAATGCCTACTTTGGTCTAGTTGGACCTTTGGTTCATATCGCAGGGTTGTCATTTTGAGTTTGACCTATTTTGTGGAAATTTAGTTCAATCAGAGTTCATTTTGGAGCCTGGGATGGGTTTTATTGATCGGAGCATATTATTGGAATTTTGATGCTTCCATCAGCTCCTGAATGCTTATTTTGGCATGTAGGGATATTGGTACACTTCGTGTGGTGTCCGGGAGAATTTTGGCAACCCATGTGAGAAGTTAGTTCTTGGTTGTTTTTTGTTCAGTTAGGTTGGGGGCTCCTTTTCTTAAACAATCTCGTATGGTCATTTCAATTATTCCATTATATCTAAAATCTGATCTTCATGCTATGTGCATATGTGGTTTGCTGAAATTGGTTCCCAATTCTATTATGAGCCCTCGTTGAGAGATTTTAGATTTTCCTAAAAATAGCTGAATTACTATCAATATTGCAAGCACAGTGCCTTCATCGTGATCGTGTAGGGTTAGGTCGCAATTGCAGAAGGCAATGTTCTTGTTCTTTATGATCACGTAGATTATTCGCAATCGCATAATGTAGGGAATCTATGCATCGCGATGGAGATGATCTTGGAGCATCATGTGAGGCTGAGAGATTATTCATCACAATCGCGTGGGTTATGGATGTGATAATGATGATTTGTGTTCTGTGTGGTCATAATCACAAGGGTGATGGATGAGATTGTTGTGTGGTCGGTCAGGCCCATAAATTCCAAATATCCAGCATTTCCCCATTTTTTCCAACTCTGATATTCCTCTTCCAAATCTTTTTCTTGCAAGTTTTTGTTTAAAATCCTTGGGGAATTTTTGGGTTTGACTGGTATATTCTTGGGGAGAATTTGGGAGTCTATTGCACCATAATTGAAGGTTGGTTTCTTCCTTTTTTTCCTTTCTTTAATTCGTGCATTTTTTTCACCCCATTTGCATAACCTTGTTTTGGATAATTGAGGACCATCCGGAGGTCCAATTGACACTAAATCTAAACCACATTTTTCTTGAAATGAGTCCTTCATGTCGGTATATTTATTTTATTATTTTGAGATGTTGAACCCATAGGCTCGATTTTAGGCCCAAGATCCAACCTGGTTTGTATTGTTCAATATGGGTCTTAAACATCACCTCTTGACCCGCTGATCATAGTTTTGGTATTTTGGGTGTCCTGGGGAATTTTGAGGTTGTTCAAGCTATGCATGCAACTTGTGGGAGCTTTTTATCAGCATCTAGGTTGGCTAAGCTTCTTACTTTATACACTGGGTTTATATTGAGTACTTGTTGGGTTCCAGCCAGTTAGTGGGCTAGATGAGTATTCGGTATGCCTTTCCTTCTCTTTTGTGCTCGTTTACCCTTCTTGGGGCCCGCATGGGGTTGTAATTGGTTGTAAACCACGATTAGTATGCCCATCCTGGTAGTGTGGATTTGTGGTTGTAGTATTTATGCTAAGATATTGGTTGTTTTTTGGGTGAGATGTGTGCTTAGCAAGTGGCTTCTGTCCGTTCTTAGACTTCGAGCGTGCCTTCTAATTGCATCCATGCATATCACGGTGAGATTGAAAGGGAGGGGTCCCTTGGTGTGGTTTACTACCTGGGAGGGGCAATGGCTATTATAAATTGAATACAGGCTTGGGTAATTAAAACTCGAGAGTTTTAATTGCTTAACACTGGAAAGTGTTTTCCTTTCTTATAATTAGGTATATTCCATGACTACTTATTGGTATGGTGCTATTTTCAAGGTATAATGGAAAGAGTTTTGGCAGTCACTTTGTACCGTATTGATTACTGTAAGAGTGTGGTCCCGATATAGACCTACGGTACGGCGCAAGCCTACTTTAGGTTGTTAGGGGTGGGCCTACCCTTGATTAATAAGGGAGATCTCGAAATAGACCGATTCTATGACATGGACCTATTTTGGATTATTGAGGGGAATGGTCCCGACATAGGCCGATTGTATGGCGTGGACATACTACGGATTGATGGGTTTGAGCCTTCTCTTTATTGTTGAGGAGCGGGCCCTAAGAGATAGACTAGAGGTGTGGAAGGGTAGACTAGAGGTGTGGTCTCCCTATTTTAGTGTTATGTGTTGAGTTCTTATATACTTACCCCCATGCATTAATGTTTTTCATGTTGGTTGTGCTTACTAGGCTTAAGGGGGAAGTCACGGTAAGTTCTTGTTTGTATTATTTGTGCCTACCGGTGGGATGGGGAGTCAGGTAGGTTATGTTTATTCCTTTCTGTATATAACCTGTGGTGAGATAGGGCATTACTTGTATTTTATTTGTTATTTACTTTTACATTATGCTTGTGCTTCAATTTCCCTTTCTCACCCATTTCTACTATTGGTTGATTTGAGTTTGATACCAGGTAGATCCTCAAGGACTAATGACTTGAACTTGGGGTATTAGAGGTGTCTCAAAAGGGCTGAGCACTTAGACCTATATTAGATACTTTAATTTAATTTCCTTATAGCTATGCGTTGTCTTCTATATTGTTTTACTTATTTTCTTCTAACCAACTTTTCTTACTCGTTATATCTTACTTGTATTTGATTGAGCTCGGTCGGCCGATGATGCTTACTGGGTACCCTGTGTTATTGGTACTCATGCTATACTTATGTATCGTAATCTTGGTGCAGACACTAGCATGGTTCATTGCAGGAGATGGGATCATGCAAAGTAGATGTGCTAGTGTACTTCGAAGTTCACAGTAAGCTCCTACCGTTTGGGCTGAACCTGTTCTCCATCAATGTTGAGATTCTGCCTTATCTTGTTCAGGGCATATTGGTCTTGTATTTTACCTCCTATTAGAGTAGTTGTATACGTTATTTTTGGTTACTCTAAAATAGTTAGCTCCATTTTATCACAATCACCAATTCTGGGCGGTGTTGTATTTATGTATTTAGTTATATATCTCTTTCTTCCTACTTTTTACTGCTTATATTACTATTGGTTAGCTTGTATCGGCCTATTGCTTTTCGCTCTGGGATGAGGGGTTGGCTGGCCTAATAGTGGGACCGTAGGGGACATCACAATCTGAGTTTTAGGTCGTGACAATTAGAAAATCCTATTTCTTCAGGTTCTAGCCATTTTAGTCATAATTACATGATAATCGGCCTCCAAGGACAAACAACATTAGAAAACGGTAACAATAGTCCCCCAGCCTGAACATGCACTTTAAGAATCTGAACCTAACGACGCTCACGTTATATGAGTGCATCAACACAAGCAATATACAGATATACGCCCTGCACAGGCTAAGTCAAGATACAACTATCAGCATACAACAACGAGCCCAAACCTAAGGGCAAAACCCAAAAATCAACCTACGTAATGACTTTCTACTACCTTAAGAGTCACCCCAAGACCATTACAAGGACAATACTTGGTCAAAGGAGTTGTATTACACCAAGCATCGTCAGAACGAAAAAGATGAAATAGAAAAGAAGAACCTCTCAAGGGTCATGATATCGACCTAGTAATCCCACACTGTGGATCCAATTTAGTGTAATTATACAAGCTATGCCCCAAAGTATACCTAAGAAGCCTACCTATTGTCCTAAGAATACCACACTGCAGTAAACGGAGATCATCTCATCTAATGTCAAATGCCCTCGAATGGCCTTGAAACTAATGAATATGAAACTACACATCAGGTTGAAGATAACAATATATATTATAATAAATTCAAAGTATGGGCCAAAAATCGAGCCTAAAATAGGGCCATGGGACCCACTAACCAGACCCGAAGGAAAACTTCTTCACAGAGTTCCCACCATCACCAAGAGCTTATGCTAAAAATAAGCATAATTCAAGTTAGAATTGGGCTTCAATATGCCCAGAGAATATTATGGAAGAGATACAAAACTTAACATAATTTATACAAAAGAAATGGAGAATTAAGTAATGGAATGAAGGAGAGAAGTAAACTACGAATTAAAAGGTAGTCAAATGTACCAAATATGATCACCCCAAGACACTAGAAACCAATAATTAGCTTACAATAACTTGGGACCATTAAAATGGTGAAAGTCACCATATTTGTGAAAACTTGCACGATAGGGACATACCCAAGAATGCCAAAGGAGTCAAGGATTTGAGATAAGATGACTTTCTCAACAAAGTTGATATAAATTCCCAAAAATATTAGAAGTTGCAGTCCCAAGGGAAAGTAACCCCCTGCTTTGCGTTCAGAGTACCAAATTCGGGAAGGGTGCCTGAGATCACATCTCGGTATTTGTATCCTGGGGACTGCATTTGCATCACATATAGGAGGTCAACCCTCTGTGTTCGTGGTCAACCACCGCGTTTGTGAAGGGTAAAATACAATTGATCCAGATGTAATTTTTTTACAATAAAACCAGCTTTTGCAAATGATTCCGAGCACTACTAGAAATGTGTTCGAAGTTTGATATTCGCAATACATGTATACACACCTGAAATGACGATTTGGACTCAATAACCTAGTCAAAATCGTGAAATGAAGTCGTCTTAAAGAAATGCTGACCAAATCAACAGTTAGGCCATTGCCAAAAATCCATAAAATGACTCAAAATCGCATCAGATGCCTCTGGAAGAGAACCAACACTCTTCCCATCCCAAACTCATCATTTCGGAGTTGATGGCATAATTTTATTTTTGATCGGACATTTTGATCATCAAATGTTGAACAAAATCAAACATTCAACAATCGAATATCTGTTAGCTCATTAAATGAGATAAAATCTCACTAAAAGCTCCTCGTACCAGAACCAAGGGTCCAATTAGACCATCCATATTCCAGATCTAAAGGAACTATCAAAACTTGATTCTAAATTCATGTTGAAGGAATATTGACTAAAGTCAATGATTACCTAAGTTCATGCTTTAAAATAGGGAAAATAAGATCACTCCCAAACAAAAATACTCAAACAAAACACCAAAATAACGTAAGGATCATTACAACTTCTACTACTAAAACTGACTTTCATCGCCGAAAGTCAAAAAACTTGTCAAAGAAGAGAAGGAAGGTAATTGAGGCTCGTACAACTGTGGATACTACATCTGCATCTCAGTCTCAACCTCATAGGTGGCCTCCTCGACTGAACAATGTCTTTGTTGTACCTTAAGTACTGTTATCTCCCTAGATATCAACCTCTTGACGTATCTGAATAAAATAGAAATCAGCTCCTCAAAGAAAGACATACTTTCATCCAACTACACTGTATCCCCACAGACTATATGCAACACATCTGGAATATAACGCCGCAACATTAAAACATTGAATACCGAATGAATGGTTGATATATATATGGAAAGGATAGTCATTTGGTAATGTCAAAAACCCTCTCAAGAACCTCAAATGGACCAGTGTACTTGGGTCTAAGCTTGCCTCACCTACCAAACTTCATAACAACTTGCATTGTACATACCCACATAAACACCCGATCACCAATTCCAAACTCTGAGGCACTAATTCCATAGTTTGTGTAGCTCTTCTACCAACTCGGCTCTGCCTGCAGTCTATCTTGAATAATTAGAACCCAGTCAAGAGAATTACAGAGAAGTCACTACGTCACTTTTATATGTGGGTTCATTTCAGAATGTTTTTTGTTTTGAATAAAAAAGTGCGTGAACTTTTAGTGTAAGGCAGGTCAACCTACATCGCCTACCATGCAATGCTTCGAACTATGCCATCTAAAAGTTACATCTAAGGCCACATGTTCATCCCATGCACCTCTAAAATCTAACACACATGCCTTCAACATGTTCTCGAGGACTAGAATAGTCATACCGAATATATTTTTGGTCTGAGGGTAAAACGTTGTAGTCAATAAACCTCAATACCCATATATCACTAAATAGTCCTCCAGAATTATGAGTTAAATAGCATATAATGATCAGAGATTATGGATATTAGAATCCCATGAAATTGAACCATCTCCTGAAGATATATGTGAGCCAACTTCTCCTTTCTATAGGATGATTGAATAAGGATGAAATATGTTGACTTAGTCAGCCTATCAATGATAACCGATATGGTGACCTGTGGAAATACACGACAATTCAAAAATGAAGTCCATATTCACTCGCTCCCACTTCCAAGTAGGAATAAGGAGTCTCTGCATCAAACTTCCTTGTTGTCGGTACTCGAACTTAACATGCTACAGTTCAAACATTAAGCAACATATTCCTCAATATCCCTATTCATCCTACTCCACCAACACAATTAACGCAAGTCACGGTATATTTTAGCTGCACATGGGTGAATCAAATACCTAAAGTTGAGAGCCTCATGCAATATCAACTAAATCAAACTACCGACCTGCAGTAGACAAACTCGACCATCATATCTCAGCACCCCATATGAATCCATCAAAGGTTTCAGTCCATAGCAGATAAAACCTGACCATGTAGGGAAACCAAGTGTTGATTCTCAAACTATCACTACTAAATTTGATTAAATAACAAATACCAAGACTCGACATAATAAAAATCTTCCTATTGTTCGTCAAAATCGAATATAACTATCCGATTAGGAATGAACTATATGTCTATGGCCAAAGGTGTCTCCAAAACTAAAAAAATCTATCAAACTACTTATATTAACCTACTTTCTCATAAGGCATCCGCTATAATATTTCCTATCTTGGGGGGTATAGAATGCTAATATTCTAGTCCTTCAGTAGCTCAATCCATTATCATTACCTAAAATTAAGCTCCTGCTAGTTCATAATGCACCGAAGGCTATGATGGTCAGTATATATCTCACACAGAACTCTATATAAATAATGCCTTCAGATCTTCAGTGGAAATACTAATGTCACTAACTCCAAGACATGAGTGGGGTGGTTAATGTCATGAAACTTCATCTCCCTTGATAGATATGAAATAAATCATCTTTTCAACATTGGGATACACCCTAAGCCAACATAGGAAGCATAATATTACATATAAAAGCTCTGACCCTCAATCGACAAAGTCAAAATCAGTGCTAGAGTTAAAAAATCCTTGTGTCTCATATATCTCACCTCAAACTCCTCGAACTAGTGAAAAGGAACATCCTTCCTAATCTAGTCTACAACGTCATTATCGAGGAAAACCCCTTTATAAATTGTACATAGTACCATGTTAACCTAACAAAGCTTTGAAATTTAGAAAAAGACGTCGGTCTCGCTAATCACGCATCACCTAAATTGTTGTTGGGTCAACCATGATCCAGTTCTTAGACATCATGTGCCCTAGGAAAGCTACAAACTCCAACTAGAACTCGTACTTGGAGAACTACGCATAATGTCGATGTTCTCTAACGGTCTTGAGAATAATCCTCAAGTGCTACTCATGCTCCACTATACTCCGTGATTATACCAAGATGTCATTGATAAAAATGATCACAAATAAGTCCAAATAGGGTTTGAGCACCCTGTACATCAAGTCTAAAAATGTCGTAGAGGTATTGGTCAGCTCAAAATACATAACCAAGAACTCATTATGTCCACAATGAGTCTTGAATGCTGTCATCGGGATGTTCTATGCCCGAATCCACGGCTGATGGTATCCTTACCTTAAGTCATTATTAGAAAACACTGTTGTGCCTTGAAGATGGTCAAACAAATCATCAATCCTAGGCATAGGATAACTATTCTTAACTGTCACCTTATTATGTGTCGATAGTCTATATAAATACACATCGTACTATTTTTCTTCCTCACATAAAAAATTAGAGCACCTCACGGAGAAATATTCTGAAAAATAAACCCTTATCTAGCAAATCCTAGAGCTAAACCTTCACCTCTCTCAACTTAGCAAGATCCATATGATAAGGTGCAAGTGAAATAGGATGGGTTCCTGGCTCTAAGTTAATGAAAATTAAAAATCCCTATTGGGTGGAAGTCTAGGTAGGTTGTCGAGAATATATTCAAAAACTAAAAAAATATAGGCACAAACTTTGGAGTTGGTGTATTGGCTCGAACATCGTGAACGTAAGCTAAATAAGCCAGTCATAGTCTTTTTACCTCCTAGCCTGAAGCCAGGAGACGATCCCTATCGGTGTGTGGCTAATAGAACCCTATCATACCACCTACAGTTCACTAGGAATGGCTAAGGTAATGGTCTTGGCATAGAAATATAAAACCGCACAATATGGGGATAACCAGTCCATGCCCAGTATATATCAAACTCTACTATATCTAATGATAACATGCCATCCCAAGTGTCTAATATACTCATAAAAAACAAAACAGGACCTTATTACCCGATCCACGATTAAAGAGTCTCTTACCAATATAGTAATAGATACTGGAATAGATAACCACTCACTAGCTAACCCCAAACAAGGCACTAACTATGAGGACACATATGAATAAGTGGAAAATGATTAAATAGGGTTAAGGCTGATCTAGAACAAATAGAAATTATACCTGTGATAATAGCATTTGATCCCTCAGCCTCTAACCTACTTTATTCGACATACAACTATGTCGACCTCTTGATCAACCAGTACTATGACTACCGGCCCTACCTCACTAGCTCCACCACGAAAATTACCACCTTGTGTCCCACCTCTAGCCTGTGGAGGCACTAACCTTAAAGGATGAATGGGATGAGGAACGGTATGAATAATACCCCTTCTAAGGTCACTCTCTGGAATAATGACAACCTATACAATACTCAAAACACTTCCTTAACGGCCCACTCTTATGGGAACCATACCTTGAACTCGACTATCCACCATGCTTGAAGACCCAAAACCACTAGAAGACTGCCAAGAATATGGTACGCTAAAACCTTGAGAGCTCAGCTCTGAATGTTCTCCACTACTGTGTTACCACACCACACATCTAGAATATGGTGTAAGCTACACTTCCGCCAACTAATGAAGAGATCTTGGAGGAATTTTTAGAGCATAGTTTTGCAATCGTGAGACTTTAGAATGTTGATGTTCCTCAACCTCTCTTCACAATCAGCTAATAAGTCATGGGCACTCTACCCCAAGAAAACAGAAAACCTATGGGAATCCAACCTAAGGAACCTAGTCAAGAGCTTCTTCCCTGGATGTGTCATACCTTTCTGTGGTGCCAAAATAAGAGCAACAACTAGAATGGGTAGCACCTATGAAGGAATATTGACTTCTACTACCTGAACTGGAAGGGAAATAGTAGCTGCAAGCTACACTCCCGAACTAAAAACACCAGAGACTACCCCTTGGGCGAATATCTGGGCCCCGTCTATCAGTGGGCCTACTGATGCACTAAGTTTCTACCATAATATAGCTCGAACATTTGGAGTATGTCTTGGAGATAGTGCATGAGCTGGAGTAGGTGCTACAGACACTAACAGGGTCTCTGAAGTCTGAACCAGAACTTTAACCCCTGTAGGTTCGGTAGTATGTCTTTGTTCTCGAGCT
>JBDJHY010185504.1:0-21650 GCA_039654485.1 Withania somnifera
TACATGGTGAGTTTGACGTCCAGCTGTCCCTGCTCTCTCTTCGGATAGGACTTGTCTCTTTTGTACTTTCAGAGACACTTATAGTAGATTTTTGCTTATAGTCTGTACTTAGAGGCTCTATTTTATTTACACTAATACTGGGTTTTGAGAGTTTATTAATTTTGTTATTATATTTCGCTATTTTTGTCATATCCCCTTTCTTTTATACCTTGTTATTGTACTTGTGCATTCCGCTATTGTTGATGGTATCCCCCCGCTTCAGCTTCGGCTACAAGGTTGGTTCTCCTAATAGTGGGATAGTAGGTGCCGTCATGATCCGACAAATTGGTTCGTGACACTACATTAAAAGCAAAGGAAAATCCATCGAGATCTCCATTCATGTCATTCTTGAAGTACGCATGGGAAAATATGGGCAAGCCTATGGTGTGTTGTTTGTGCATATGATTATCTCTGTGAAAGGGAGCTTTCAAATTTATTCCAATGAGTATGTCATGTGATGCCTAGCAAAGGTAATTCTTTGGAATGAGGGCATTTCATATCCATTTCTTGTACACAATGATTGAATTTGATTGGTATTGTTGAGCATAGTTATAAATGATGATATTTAGTCAACGATAGAGGGTTGTGATCCATAAAAGAGGTTTAAGGTTATAGGCATGGAAACATTGTTTTCATCATGAAGGGCATTAGTTTTTCAAATGATTGATGTGTCAACTAGCAAATTAGTACCATTTTTAGGCTACTTCTCTTATTAATCATGTTATTTCGTCAATAACGAGCAAAGAATTAAGTTGGGGTGTAGATTATTGGTGAAAATATCACTCATTAGCACTAAAAATAGTGAGAAAATGCTTGTCCCCATGCCATTTGGTTAAATTTTAATGTTTATTTGGTTAAATTTTAGGTTTCAAGTCAAATTCATGGCACAAAGTCAAAAAGAAGTAAAAGGAGACAAAAAATCTAAAAAGATGCAAATTCTAAGAGAATGTCAAGGGCGACGGTCGCATCACTGACCACCGACCCTCACAGTTGACTGCTGTTATTCATAAAATACCACCAAAATTTGCAGTGATGCTCAGGAATTTCACTAGAAGATACGGTGGTCAAATCACTCCAGATGCTAGACCACCATTTCACACAGCGATCAAGGATCCTACCGCCGGAGATCACTTTACAAACTGCTAGATCCAGTGGTCACACACTCAAACGAGGAACAACCATGGCACTCAGAGGTACTCACATATGCTGTTGTGTCATATCATTAACATATTTTTTGCCTCATTTGGAAAGTGCATGAAATCCAAATTTGAACTTGAAACATTATTATATTTTTTAACTTTTACTTTCCATAGCAAGGTTGAGTAAGACTAAGTCTTGAGCTAAGAAAGAGAGTTCATATCGGGTGATATTTTGTACAAGATATTTTAAGAACTTGATTATATATATCTTACCTATGGCGTAATATGAGTCTTTTCAAGGTATAATTTCTTTATTTTCATCTACGATTGGCTAGATATCTAGCTTAAGGGTGTGTATGCTTATAGGGTTTGATTAAGAGTTAACGGTGTTGGGATTTAGCATGATAACTCTATTTTGAGCATGGGTTCACTAATAGTTCCATGTTTTGTTGTGATTTAAGGTTTAAAACTCAAGTTCATGCTCAGATATCTTGGTTACCATTAGAAATGGACCTTGTCTTGAGGAACAACTAGTGATATTTATTCGGGTTTAACACTCATCTAATAGGTAATCTTAGAAATAAGATACCTAGTATGAAGTAATGGGTTTTTTAATTAGTGTGTTCATCTTATTGAGAAATTATATGAACACCAATGATACTAGATAGAGATATCCATGTATCTTTGTTTTAGCCTAGCTTACTCATGCTTAATCATGGAACTTTTGCTAAATACCAATCACCCGTACTTGCATTTATCCCTAATAATGCACACCCCTAATCTATTATAATTTGTTTGAAACACTCAACTTGGTTGGATTATTAATTGCATTTTCAAACTTCAAATTGATTAGTTTAACTTGTAGAAATAGTCTACCCCTCATATTTACTTTTATATTTAATCAAATCATCTCGCATACTTATAGTGAACGTGAATCTCCTTAGTTAGTTTGGTGCTTTTCACTCCTTATGGGTATGACTCCGATATTCATTAAGAATATTTATCTTGACAACGATCACTTGTATTTTTATAAGTAATTTGGGTAGTATTAGTGTTGGATTTTGAGATGTGGGGATCCATGGAAAGAAACTTTGATTATTTAGAGAGTTCTTCAAAGACTGTTATATGTATTTGCATTTTAAGGTTCAGTAATTAGTTTATTATGGACGTTTTGATCTAGTTATTCCTTCATTGTTAGTTTAGGCTTTAGTTGAATCAAAAGTGGTATTTCAAATTATACTAGCACAACATTTTTCATCATTGGTTCTGGTGGTGTTTAAAGGGTTCGAGGGTTATATCTGGATTTTGAGAATGGTTATTTTCTTAATCGATATTGCGTGATGTATTGTCCTACATATTCATCCACATTGGGTTCAGTTGAGGTCTATTAGGTTCTAAACCAATCTTCCAATTAGGGGTGGTTCACTTCAGTCTGTGTAGCAAGTTTTCCATTACTTTCTAAAGGAACTGCTACATTGGGTTTGCCATTGACTTATTGATGGTTTGTTACTTTTGGTTTTCACTGGCTAATTGAGCTCATTTATTCTCTCCTACCAGTTACGTTCCCTTGTATACTGAGTGTGTGGTTCAGGTTGTCTTTGAGAGATGGTTGGCTCTATATGGTTTTGATTTCTCTTGAATTGGGCCTTGGGTACTTAGTCGACTATCAACTTTGAGGATATGTTTCAGGTCGTTCTTGAACTTTTGATGGATTGTGGGTCAATTTTCAGCCTTTCCAAAATTGTTGAAGGATAGCAATTATCACCAGAGTACCCAGTTTGCATCATTCGAGTCAGGTTACTATATGAATTACGGGTCCCCTACTAGATGATGTGATGATTTTGAGCCTAGGCCACATATAGTGGATCTGCTAAGAGATTTGTTATTGGAATCTTTTGATATGGCATGTGCATTAGTTACTACTTTCTGACTTCTTTTGGGCATTCATTCTAGTTTCTTCTTTGATTGATACTGCAGTGTATTCTCCAATTGAGTATGGGGTGCTTTAGAAAATAAATTTGTTCATCTTTGATGGTGGTTTTTGCATTTATGTAAGGTACTATGAGAATTTGGAGATTCTTTGTTTAGTAAGTTGAGGTTCCATGGTGCTTTTGCACATGCGCAAGAGTACGCAGTCTAACAAGTAATATAATGGCTCCTTTCAGAGATCAGATAACGTACCCCAAGGGACTTATAGTTAGTAAATATTCAATTTCAAGTTTAACTTTTATATTTAACAAGTGTGATATTTCAATAAAATAAAAATATAGGAAATTATAGATTAAATAACAACATAGTAAATGGGTGATCTTTTGGTTGTAACCAAGAATTGGAGGATTCCAGGGTTAAGACTTTATTCAACATTAATGCCTAAGTATAGTGTTATATTGGTTATGTTAGTTATCTTGATTGGATATCACGGGGTTGATAATATGTCCATGGTCTCCGATCCTCTAATTGTATACTACACTTGAAGACCTAATTACACGTCAAGTGGGGATAGATCAATCAAGTTAGTGCATTTAAGTTATCTTCCTATATTAGGCAAATCGCAACAACCTAAGTATAACTCTATTGTAGGGCTAATCACTCCTACTATCACTTGTAGTATGTGATCCACTCTCCTTGTTGTTCTACGCTCTAATCTCCCTCATCATATCTCGAGTTCAAGGTGAGAACATAGGTTTATCCTAAAGGTCGCGAGTCTTTAGAATGCTAAGAATAAGAATAATAGGCACAATCAATATGATACCAACATTAAACTACGTTAAGAAATCATGTTTCGTATCCTTAACCCCAAAAAGAGGGTATATATCCACTTATATGTTTACAAAGAAACTTCTTAAATAAATTCATAAGTGAAAAATACAAAAGAAAAACTAAAGGAAGGGAAAGAACTCTATGTATGGAGTTCTTGCTCTCTTTTTTGTGCTCCAAAACGTGTTTTATCGAAAGATGGGTGAATAAGTTGCTAAGTAAACCTTTTACACCTTGTAAAAGTTGTGAAAACAGCCCCTATATCAAGTTTATTTTATGCCAAACTAGTCTATGACTTAACAGTCTATCAAACTCATTTTTGAATCCAGAAAATAACCCTTGCGTCGTGAAGGAACATTGATGGAATTAAGCCCACATCGCGTGGATTATGTGATTACTTTATGGCCGCATAGCATGAACTGTAGATGATATAACCATTGAAGGGGTCTCGTTAAACACCACACCACACAGCTAACTTGACCATTTTAAGTTCACGGCGCGGGCTTTATGTCGAGTCACAACATAGCAAAACCAGCTTCTATCTAGACTTGTTTGTGTTAGATACTACTTTGTTTCTTTATTATGAGCTCCATTATTGGTTCCTCTATAAAAATGGGTCAAGTATTATTGAAATAAATCTCTAAATAAAATCCCTACCACTTCACATTTAGCAACCACAAAGTGGCCAATAGCTAGTGAAACCACTTGGGCACAAGATCCTTCTAGGCATCTCGACTTGAGTTTTTCTTACAAATTTGCTTCATTTTGAGATTGAATGTTGATACCACCTCCTTAAATACTTGTACCAGGATCCAAATAAGTTCCAAGGAAAGCTTCATACCTTGTTATTGAATCCTCACAAGCACTTATTTATAGCCTCAAAGATAGTCGCAACCAAGCTTGGCTAGTCTTAACTAGTTTTGCTTGGGAATTTTTCTCCTTAATTCCTTCATGTATTTTCTTGTTTCCATCATAATACAGCCTGCAAACATGCCTAAACTAGCTAGTTTAAGCTACTGACCCTGTCTAAACTTTATTTTAATATTTTTACACTTGTTTTGGATGAAATTAATCATAAACATCCTAACCAAGGTACTTAGCACACATTTACACCAATATTGCCACTTAAACTCACAAAATCACCAAGTTATACTCAAAACAAGGCAAAAAGGTAGGTATAATAAGTAAATAAGTGTATACTTGCACCTATGATCAAGACCCAATAGTTAAAGTTTGTTCATCCTCGAACAACTCTTTACTCATATCTACATCAAGAAAGACTCTCACATCACTAAATACAACAAGATACTCAATGTAGAACAACAACGACTATTATAGGTGACAATTATACAATAATCATGTTCATAATCAACTTCAAAACACATGAATAACCATTTAAAACCTCTAGCCTCAAGAATCGACTCTTTAATTTAGCAAACTCATGCATATTTCTTAATTAAGACATTATATATTATCGATCTTTCATCAAACATGTTCCCTCAACACAAGAGAGTTACCCAAATCACTCAGAATTATACAGTTAAGCACAAAAATGGGTATAAGAATCAAGTTTTTCTCACTCTCATTAAGAATTCACATGTTACATATGATGAAACATAGGCTTGCCCTTTGTGTAATACTACACTAATTTAAGAATGCCAAATTCAAGATCAAGTAGGACCTTACAAGGTTGTACTGTAGGCGAAGGGATTGTTAGGAACTATTTTGGCTAAGAATAGTGACTAATCTTCCCAAGCTCTTTAATACATTACTTTTTCATTGAGAACTTTCATCAAACACCTGTCTTACACCACTTATATCACCCTTAACTTACTTTATTTTGGAATTTATCTTTAAGCAAGTTCACATATAACCGTAGGGAGTATTCTCGTTGCATGATTCATTTTTCATGAATTTTATCCTTTTCCCCACCCAACATATAAACTTTTTACACCAATAGCTATACCATGATGGGGCATCAAATTCACTTATTCCTTTCTTTAATTTTCACTCCTTTTCACATTTATTTTTCAATTAAATCACGTAGGATTTTGGATCAAATTAAAGTCCTATTGAAAGAAAAGGAATAGGCTATATACAAGACTACTAAAGAATAGGCCAAAGGCTCTACAAGGCCAGGAAACATCATACATCAAAGGTATATAAAAGCAAGAAAAGAACAAGGCAATCAAAGAAGGCCTATATCATCTCCTAAACTTAACGTTCTTTATTTAACTTTGCAAACACACCGATAAAGTTCTATACATCAATAAGAAACATGGAATACACAAGAACCTTACACACACATTACACATACTCAAATCAAGAAGGATCAGTATAGACTCTCCACCAAGCAATTGCAAGAATTCAATATAAGTTAAAACCAAACAAAAGTCGAATAAATAATCCTAGAGGTCTCAAAAGTAGTCATTCAAACTTAATCTTCTACATTTTTACAATTCGAAACAATTCCACCAATTATGAAATCATAGTTTAACTAGAGCACTTAGTCAACAATCAGTGAAAAGGTATAATTTATTAATCTTATTCACTAATTTTCCCTCAAGACGGTCGTTACCAATACATCATAGAAAAAGTTCCCTAATGTATGACTAAAAAATAAAAATTATGCCTAAAAGTCAAAAAAGAAAAGGGATATCGGTTCAAAGGGCACCCCCTCAGAAAAGGACCAAAAAGAAAAACCAAGGGGTGGATGAAGTATGTTTCTAAATAGACTAAAAAACAATATAAACTAAAACAATTTAAAATTTAATCAAAATAAATAAATAAATAAACCTATAAAGCACCGTAAAATAATATTTTTCCCCAAGGTAGAAAGTAAAAACAAGATAGAAACACCTTGAAGCCTCTAAGCCCACTAACATGTCAATCCTCAAAGGGTCTAGAGGACCCCACACTTTATTCCTACAATTCTTTTAGCTTAGATCTTTGGTACATCAGACATCCTACAAAAAAACTCAATGTAATGACCCTCATGGTTATTTATGAGAATTACGTGGAATTTTGCATTTTAGAGCATTTTAGTAGCTTTCCCAATTCATTTATAACTTGTTGGGGCTGGTAGTTCTATTTCCTGGTGGTTCAGCTGAGAAATATCTCAAATTGCCTGTTTTAGAGCTTAAGTTAAGCACTTATTGCCCGAGGTCAACTTTCCTTCAAAACGATCTTGGAATTAAATTTTGATAGTTCTTTTGGCTCCAAAATACCGATCAAAGTCAAGATTAACCTTAAGTTTTGTTTTGGAGTTTTCATTTGCAATTTATGCTCATTTGTGGATTTCAGCTAACTTTAATGCCTAATTTGGAGCTTGGGTGGTATTTTGGTGTTCGAAGTGTAGGATCGGAATTTTGATGCTTCCATCAGCTTTGAAATGGTGAATTTAGGATAGTTTGACCTTTGGTGTGCTTTTCAAGGTGTCCGTGCTCAATTGAGTTGGTTGGTGGAAAGTTGAAAATTTACTTGTTTTGATTAAGTCTTGGTTGGGGGTCATTTTTTATCAAACAACCTCTGATATCAATATTTTCAATTCTGTTGAGTTTGGAATCTGTTTTCACATAAAATACATGTTTGGTTTACCAAAATTGGACTCCATTTTATTTCTAAACCCTCGATTGAAATTTCAGCAAATTGTTGTTTTGCTGGTGCAGGCTTTGACCGATTAATCCATCAAAGTGCCAATTTAGCGGCAGGGTTGTTCAAGGGTCTTACCTTACTCGAATTATGCTTAATTTTGGAGCGTGGGTTCCTAGTAATGTTGAAGACCCCATGGCGAAGTTTATTTTCAGTTCCAAAAAGTGAGCCCCGTGGACCATTTTAGGCCCAGTCTGGAACTTAGCATAATTTATACTGTTAGACTCATATTGATATGTGAAATAATATTTTGGAAGTTTAAAAGCATTGAAGTTCATTTGATATCAGTCAGAGTAACTTTTGCCAGCTTACAGAATTTTATTTTTGGATGGCAAGTAGGTTCTGTGGGGCTATCTCTGGGTTTATAGCTTTAACAATTGTATAAATGGCATCCAAGGGTTGGGTATCTAAGTTTTTATATTAACCTTAAACCGTTCTTTCATCTGTTCATCATTCATTGTCTATTTCAGCATCTAGATTAATATAGTGTGTATGGCCTAGGTTTTGTCTAGTTATACCTGTGCAGGATATAGGTGATTTTTCAATTCATGTATATATACTTTCTGATATTCTTTGCGTGTATTATACGAGAGGTTGGGCCATTGGCTCCATTGAGAGTGCACTGGGTCTGGGCTAGTATTACCACATAACTATTGAGCCGTGGAGGCTAGATCATGATTTTAGTAATAATGACAAATAAAGATATAAACCAATAAATTGTAATATACTAATAATACAAGTAAATGACCTTTTAACTATTTTAGACACGACAGTGTACCAAGCACCTGATACCACTTTTTCTACTTATTTTAGCACAGGCTTTACACCCTGGCACTGGGAATTGTCATTTGACTAATTAATGTTGGGACTTGAAACTGACTCCGTTTGGCAGTGAATACAGTCGTGGCACTTGAGTCCATCATCGTACGGTATTGAGTACAGCTTTTCAAAACTATGATATACATTATTGATACAGTTCCCTTGAGGACTTTGGTGATACTATGATATTGAGGCGTTGAATGCCATGACTTACCAACGCTACGGTTTACAGAGACTATTGATATGAGGCACTGAATGCCAGATTTTTATACCTATTGAGGCTTATGGAATGGGATGTGAGATTATGATGACGTTAGAGATTGTACGTGGTGGTACACCTCTATGGACCTAGCCTCTGAGCTATGGCGACATGGAAATGGGGGTATAGGACGGAGTAGGGATATACCGGGAACATTTAGGGCAGCCTTCCATGGATTGTTTCTACTGGGCCTATGGTTATCAGAGGAGAAACGTACACAGGACTTGATACTTCATATGAGGGTACTTACTTTTCTACACTTTTCTACACTTTTCTTTCTCGGTGTACAAGGCCTATAGGTAAGCATGAATTCTATGTTTAATTTATTTATCATATTGTTGATTCACTACTTGGTTACTTTTGAGAATTTTTGATTATGTGGGTTACAGTGGATTGTATCATCCTATCAGTTTTTCCTATTTTACTTGAGGTTACTAGTATACCATCCATAATCTCTCCCTATCTTTGACTTGGCTCTTGATTATTGTTGTTATTATTCACATATACTATTTTAAGGATTCTGGGTATGTCTTCCTTCATTTCTTAAAGTCTTGTTAAGTGACTAGCTAGCGATATATGTTCTACGTGTTACTACTTGACCCTTATCTGAGTACCTAGCTTCCATGATGTACTATTTGATTTTGTAACCCTATTTATTGCCTTCCATTATTTATTGCTCTTATTATTGTTATGTTCCTAGCAGGACCTAGAAGCCTACTGGATACAGGTTGCTTTGGCATCTTGTACTTATACTACACTTGAGATGTACCTATCTAAGTATAGGTGCCCGACCTTGATTCATAGATCGTTGCTTGTGCAGATTCTATTAATTTTCTGAACTCAAGGTGAGCTTAGCATCCATCTTTTCCTGCTTCACTTCAGCATTGATTTTTGATCTCCATGTATTTTTGGAGATACATTTGTATTAGATGTTTGATTTCATGTTCTGTACTTAGAGGTTTAGAATTACACTGATATCGGGTTTCGGGAATCGTTGATTCTTTATACTTCCACTTTATTCATTTATTATTTATTAAACTTGTTCTTTCTATATTTGATATAGTATTCCTTTGCTTCGGAGTTTAGAGTATAGGGTTGGTTCTCCTATTGGTGGTAGAGTAGGTGTCATCATGATCAAAGAAGTTGGGTCGTGACACCAAAGGTGATAAAAATACCTGAACATAAAAATACTACCTTAACTTGGGTTGCCTCCTAAGAAGCACCTGATTTACCGTCGTGGCATGACTCCCATCATATTACCTCAACCAGGGTCCTTTGATCTTTGCTCAAATTTAGAGGTCATCTTCTTCTCTTTTTTTTCTCTAAGCAAACATCCATAGGATCAGCTTTAGTTACCAACTCTGTACCCCTTTCGAGGTCATATGTAGATTCTTCCAGCTTAGACTCAGGCTTAACTTTTAGAGCTTCTAGAAAATTTTATGAGGAAGCCCAAAGAAGCTTACTTGGGTTTCTAATCCCTCACCCCGCATTTATTCTCGTCCATCACCGTGATCTTGAAAAGATCTTTGTATTGTGGAGGGGTTTTGAGTGCTTTATACACTCGAAAAGTAACTTTTTTATCATTCAGCTTCATTTTGAGAGTTCCTTCTCTCATATCAATTCAATCTCTACCGGTTACCAAGAATGGACATCCTAGAATTATTAGTATCATTCTATCTACATTAAAGTTAAGAATAACAAGATCATCAAGGAAAATAAACTTACCAACCTTTATAAGGCCATCTTCAATTATTTCTTCGGGTTGTACAATAGCCCTGTCAGTTATTTGAAACATCATAGAGCAAGGCCTTAGTTTACCCAGACCAAGTGAGTTAAGCATAGATAGGGGCATCAGGTTGATGCTTTCCCCCAAGCCACCTAATGCTTGCACCTCCTCACTTTCAGAGGATGAAACTCCCAAGGTCTTTCATCTTTATGGGCATCTTGTCCATCACCATAGATTTACACTCTTCAGTAAGTGTCATCTCTCAAGATTACCCAACCTCCTCTAATTCACCAACCCATCCTTTGACTACTTAGCGTACTTGGTCATACCCTGCAAAACATCTAGCAAAGGAACGTTAATATGTGATTCTTTGAACATGTCAAAGAACTTCTTGAAAGATGCCCCTTGCTGTGATTTCTTGCACTTTTGAGGGAGTGGTAGTGGTAGCATTATTGGCTCTGTAGTCTTAGAAGTTGGTTGCTCAAACTTCCCTTTCTCCTCATCCCCATTATCTGCAACTTGCTATGGTTGATCAACCCAACTTGCACCTCATGATTTTTTTAAGGGTCCATCTACCAACTCTTTACCAGATCTTAAGGAGACTTCCATAACCTATTTTGGTTGTTCTGTATCACCAAGAAAACTACCTTGGGGTCTCATATTCTAATCCTAAGCTATCTGACCAACCTACTTCTCTAAATTCTGAGTTGCAAGTTGTTGATTTTTCACATTTGTAGTCAACTTCTCTATTTTCTCCACTAATTGTGACAAATTTCTTGTCATTTGAGTTTGATTAGCAAGAATATACTTAAACGTTTCATCCATATTACTGGTCTGAGCATGTCGTTGAAAGCTTTTCCTTTGGGTTCATTACCCACCCCATGCATAACTAGGTTAAGTCTAGTTATTTTCTATTGTAGTAGTTACCAAAATTTTGGTTTCCCATTTGTGCATTACCCAATAAATTTATAGACTCTGGATTAGCACCACACAAAGCAAAATAGTGATCAATCGCTCCACAAACTCCACACTAATTATGTACTGGTTGAATTTGTTGTACAGGTTGAACAATATTAGTGGAAGTTTTGCCATTATCCATACTCAATTTGTTAAATTAGATCATCACAGGTTCCTAAAATCTAGCCATCTATGAAGCCAATGTTAAGAATGCCTCATTCTCTAAAAATTTGATATCACTATGCCAATTTGGATTAATCTATAAGGGAGCATCCAATAATGCATATAGCTCATCATATGTCTTTTTAAATCTTGAGCACCTATAGCTGAATTTAGAAATATATTGGTGTTCGGGTCAAGACTTTCCATAAAAGTATGGGCTAACACCTCATTGGACTGTTGATGATGAAGCCAATCTCCTATAAGTCCTTTGAAGCACTCCCAAGCTTGATACAGATTCTCTATGGACTTCTAAGTGAAACCCATAATCTCACTCCTCAATTTTGTTATTTTACCAAAAGGAAAGAATGTGATGAGGAATTTCCTTGCAAGTTGGTCCCATGAAGTGATGGAACCCGCAGGTTCTCCATTTTTTCATCCCCCAAAGGTGAGTATGGAAAGAGTGTAAGCCTCACGTAATCATTGGAGACCCTATAGGTCTAAATATGTCACTGATCTCTAGGAAATCTTGAAGATAGACCTGTGGGTCCACATATGGTAGACAAGTGAACTTCCTGTTCGAGTGCAATAACTTTACCATATTATGCTTAAGGTACCTCCATTTGTGGGCTTTCTAATGGTAGAGGTGACATTAGTTGCAAGTGGGACTGCTACTTCGTATAAAGTCCTTGGTGTTTGAACCATTGGTTTAGGAACAACCTCGACCTATTGATCCTATTCAATTTGTGGTATGGATTAGAAAAGTGTTGCTTCTATTCTTAACCGGTGTATGCCTCTCTTGGGTTTAGGATCTGGTGGAACCAAATACTTATTCCGAGCTAGCTTAATGTTTGTTCAAACCTGTCTAAATATTGAAAGGCTAGTACCAATTTTTCAGCACTTATTAAGTAAAATAGAAAACCTAAAACAAGAAAATTATTAATCTTCAATTCTTCGGTGGCGGCGCCAAAAAATTGAAAGGCTTTTGCATATGCACAAGGTGTATGTTGTCTAACAAGTAATATAACGGCTTCTTTCAGAGTCGAGATATCATACCCAAGGGATTTTTATTTAGTAAATATTCAATTTTAAGTTTTCTATTTAACAAGTGCGAGATTTAAGATAAAAGGATGTGAAATAATAAATTAAATAACAAAATAGTAAATGGGTGATCTTTAGGTTGCAACCAAGAATTGGAGGATTCTGGGGTTAAGACTATTCAACATTCATGCCTAACTATAGTATTAATTTGTTTAGTTAGTTATCTTAATTTCTGATCACGGGGTTGATAATATAGCTACAGACTCTTGATCCTCTAATCATCTACTATACCCGAAGACCTAACTACATCGTTGACCAGGGATAGATCAATCAAGCTTGATGCATTTAATTTATCTTCCCATATTAGACCAAGTAGATCAACCTAAGTATATCTCTATCTTAGGGCTAATCACTCCTATTATCACTTGTAATATGTGATCCACTCTCCCTATTATTCCACGTTCTAATATCCCTCATTGTCTCTCGAGTTCAAGGTGAGAATACAGGTTTATCCTATAGGTCACGAATCTTTATAATACTAAGCATTAAAACAATAGGAACAACCAATATGATAATCAACATAAACTAACATTAAACTACGTTAAGCAATAATACCATAGACTTAACCCCAATAATGAGGGTTTTTATCCACTCATATGTTTACAAGAAACTCCAAAAAGAAATTCATAAGTAAAAATACAAGAAAAACTAAAGGAAAAGAACCCTAAGAATGGGGTTCTTACTTTCTCCAAAACGTGTTTTATCCAAAGATGGGTGAATAAGTTGCTAAGTACACCTTTATACCTTGAAAAAGTCGTCCAAAACATCACCTATATTAATTTTATTTTATTCCAAACCATTACACAACTTAACAGTCTATCAAACTCGTTTTTGAACCTAGGAAATAACCCTTGCATCGTGAAGGAACATCGATAGAATTAAGCCCGCGTTGTGTGGATTATGTGACGAATTTAAGGCGGAATCTTGTGGACTGTAGTGGAGTTAAAGAAGTGAGGGTTCACATTAATGACTGCATTTCACAGCTAAGTTGACCATATTAAGTTCACAGCGTGGGATTCACGTCCAGTCACAACTTAGCAAAACCAACTTCTACCTAGACTTATTGTTGTTAGATACTACTTTTTTTCTTCATTATGAGCTCCATTCCTCGTTCATCTATCAAAATGGGTCAATTATCGTTGCACATAAGCTCCAAAACAATCCCAACAACTTTACATTTATCCACCACAAAGAATCCAATAGATAGTGAAACCACTTAGGAACAAGATCAGCTAGGCATCTCGATTTGAGTTTCCCTTGCAAATTTCTTCATTTTGAGATTGAAAGTTGATCTTATATCCTTCAATACTAGAAAAATTTGAAAATAAGTGCGAAATCAAGATTCATACCTCCTCATTGAGTCCTCACAAGCACTTATTTATAGCCTCAAAGATAGTTGCAACAAACTTTAACTAGTCTTAACTAGTTTTTCTTGGGAATTTTGCTCCTTATTTCTTTCATATATTTGATTGTGTCCATCATAATATAGCTTGAAAATCAGTACCAAAATAACCCTGAAAAATCTCACACAAACCATTATTCCATTCAACACATCAAACACAAACAAAAATAAAAAAGAAACACTAAAACATGCCTAACTAGCCGATTTAAACTAGTGATCCCGTCTAAAGTATATGTTATTATTTTTCTACTTGTTTTGGTTCAAATGAATCATAAACATCCTAAACAATGTACTCATCATACATTTTCACAAATATTTCCATTTAACTCATAAACACACCAAGTTATCTAAAAATCAGGGCTAAAAGGTGCGTAGAATAAGATAAAAAAAAAGTGTATACTTGCACCTATGATCACATGCAAGTATCTCAATATATTTAAGAGACTTTTTGAGTGATCAATATGGTTATTTATACTCCATATCACCCTAGTTTGAAGTTTCGTTCATTTCCTCCTTCCCTTCTCTGACTTTCAGGGACGAAAGTCTTTTTAGTAGTGGATATTGCAATGACTCTTGCGGTTATTTTATGTTTTTATTTTTTTGTCACACTTAGAGATTTAATATAGATATCCCAATTCATTTATGACTTATAGGTACTAGTGGTTCGGTTCCTGGGTTGTTCGTTTGGTCATTATGTTTATGTTTCTATTTTAGAGCCTTAGCTTTTGATATCGTTGATTCTAGTCACCATTCTTTGAAAACAAACTCAAAATTGAAATCTGATATTCCAGTTTGTTTCATAACTTATATTTTTGATCTAGACGGACTCTTATTTGTGTCTAAAAGCCTTCTTTGTGATTTTATCTCATTTTGCATGCTTTTTTGTGTTTTGGAGTTTAAAAGTTTAATTTTGGTCAACTTTTAATGACTAGAGCCTCAATTAAAAATTCGACTGTGCCATTAGATATAAAATGTTGATTTTGGGTTAGGTGAGTTATATATTTGGGTTTAATTCAATCCGAACTCATTTTAAGTGCTTAGTTGGAATTACAAAAATTTACGGCAAAGGTTAAAGTTAGTCAACATTTCATTGAAATGATCTAAAATCAAAATTTTATCATGGATTTGAGTCCAGTATGTCATTTAAAATAGGTATCATATTGAATTTGTGTTCAGCGATTTCCAAGGTCATTTCAAACCCTCATTTAAAATTAGAAAACTTGACTGAATTGCTAACATCTACTCCCAGTTCTATGCGATCGCGAGTCCTTATCATGCGACAAATATGCATTGGAATTTTACTATTTTAGTTTGTATGAAGATATCCTAGTACTCTTTGTAATCATAGACCTGGTCAACGTGATCACAAAGTTAACTCAGTCCTTCATCGAGATTACGACTAGGGGCAAAGAAAAACTTCAAAACCCAATTTTTTCTCCATTTTTCTTCATTTATTCTCACTCAAACTCAAAATTCTCCATTGATATACTTTGGAGTTTTGCATGTGACCTTGGGGAATATTGACGATCATATTTCTTTAACTTTTCTTCAATTTTTGGTAAGTTTCCACACTAGTTTCATTAAATTTTATTCAAAATTTCACCAAGTTCTTTCTTCACTTTATTTCATTAATTATATCCCATTCTCTGCTCGTTTGTAGTCCAAATTTTGGTACAATTTCCATGTGATGTGAGGAATATTTTGATACTTTTTATTCAGAGTTTCGGATCACCAAGCCCTTGGACCCATTTTGACTCAGATTTTGAACCCTATTATAATCATAGCACTTTGTAGGTATCAACTGACTCCTATTACGTTTAATTTATTATTTTTCTAGTTTCATAATTAGTGAAGCATTTTTGGAGTTGTTTGAGCTATCTTTCCGGTATTTGCGAGCTTATGCTTCGAATGTTAGGTAGAATATGGCTTATGGATCAGAGATATGGTTTATATTTGAAACAATAGTACTACTTAGAATCGTTGCATTAGGAATTATAGGATTGGTAGTTTTGACCCTAGCCGCTTCTTTATTTCGGTTATTGACTTTCATTTCGATATTATATTATGATTATAGATCATATGACCCTGAGTGGTATTTAATGACTTTGGAACATAGATTGTGGAATTACTAGGAATGTACATGAGTCCTGGACATTTATAATTGGTTGTTATGTGTCGTAATGATTATTTGAGCTTGTGTAGGGCTGTCATGACTATTTGTGATTGATTGTTTGTGATTGTAGATGTCAACGTCATGAAACATGGATTTTTATGTATTAGTTTTTACAATTTTATGTCCAAGGGCCCAGTATCAAGGGTTTTAAAACCTTGCATAGCCTTGAAGTCCCGTCTTCAAATATTAATGACTGGTATCATGGTAAAATTTGTAATTAATGAAAGATGGATCACTTTTATTTTGATATTATTGGCTAATGCCTTCATGATATCAGTTAATAAAAAGGAATCATTAATAATAACTATAGATAAAATACTTTTTCTCAACTTATTTTAGACCCGATTGCAGATTGGAACCTAATATTTGTGTTTTATATTGGATTTAGTCCTTAAACATGGCACCGGGTTATATGACCTTGACAGCACTTAAATCTTCAAACCAATGTCGGATACTAAGTACTAGCCATTAGCTTATTTTAGACCCAAACATAGTTGGGCACGTATATTGAGTTTTTGACTAGTTTTTAAACCCAGTAACGGCTGGAGACATGCATTGATACCTAAAACATATTACAATTATGAGATATTAGTAATGAGATTCTTGAGTAGTATGTCTGAAGGCTTCCATGGGTCCTGTCAATTCAGGTGTAGCCAGTAGAGGGATATCGATTAAAGACTAACATGGGTCCCCCTCTTGTAATCCATAAAGCCGGAAGAGGGTGCATACAGTATTACTGAGGTACTTGGTTCCAGTGCATCATGTCTTTGTTACTTTTTACACTTGTTTTCTTGGATATACCTTCTATTTTTATGTGGGGCCAGGGGGTGAGCTTGATTTGGTTGTAGCTCCTTTGCTTATGGAGGATTAGTAAGGTTATATTTTTAATTATCATTTGTAATTTCCTATTTTCCTTTTTTATGATGATTATTTGGTATGTATTTTTTACTAATCTTACCTAGTGAGTTCTATTTATGTATAAGATTTCCTTTAGTTATTTCTTTACCCTTCGTTTTTTATTAAGGTTACCAGTACGCCGCTCTTCTTTACTCCCTTACTATTGTTCCAAGGACTCAGGTGTGTTTTTACTACTTCATCTGGTTCTCCTATTATTGTTGTTAGCTAGCTCATTTATTTGTATTCCTTCTGTTCCTACTTTATTGGTAGCTAGCCTTGTCTGTACATATAATGCTTCGCTCGTTTTCTAAGACTTATTTCCTTCATTATTTTCTATTCACTTCTTTTATTTCTTATATCCACCCAATCGATTGGGTACCGGATAATTCGGCTATTTGACACTAATACTACACTTCTACATCTTTCTGGTACAAATCCTAGTGCCAGTCAGCGACATAGATTGCGGGTTTGTGCTTGATTCATGAGTTTTGAGGTAAAAGATGGTTCCTAACATTCGGAGCCTATTTTTCCCTTCTTATATCCTTATTTTACTATTTATTATACTTTCAAAGATAGTTATGTACTTATTTTCAGATATTCTTGTATTCAAACTTAGTGGCTCCCTGTAATAGCTTACCAGATTCTGGGATTTTTTTTTGTGATATCAGAAGCTGATTCATCTTCTATCTTTTGCTTTTGCTATTATTTCTATTTTTATCATCGTCGGGTGTTCTCCTACAGTAGGTTTTATGTGCCCTCGTGACCTAAGAAATCAAGTCATGATAATTTCTTCTAGCATACAAATCTTTTACCTCAAAAGGGTCCGTGTAATCTTAAGATGACTTATATAATCCCCTAAACATGTTTGTTGTAGATTAGTATGTCATCAAATAAGACCAAAATAAACTTCCTTAAATGTTCTTGAAACACGTGATTCATCAGATTTTGGAAACTAGAAGGTGCATTAGTCAGCCTAAGAGGCATGACTAAGACCTCATAATGGCATGTATGAGTTCTAAATGGAGTGTTATGCACATCTTCAAAATCCATCCTTATTTGGTGGTACCCTTATCTCATTTCTATTTTAGAGTAGATTTGGGATCCTCCAAGCTCATCTGGTAACCCCTCAATAATGGAAATAGGGTACTTATCTTTGACAATTATCTTATTCAATGCTTGTAGTCTACACACATCCTCCAAAGTCCATCTTTATTGCCAACCAACACTATTGGAGAAGCAAAAGGGTTGCAGCTATACTGAATAAGTCCTTGTGAAAGTTTCCCCTACACCATTTTTCTATAATATCTTTTTTCAGTGGAGCTTATCTATTTGGTGTTTCATTAATAGGATTGGATCCCTCCAAAAGTGGGATATGGTGATCAAATTATTGCCTGAATAGAGGTAACCCCCGGGGTCATTAAAATCTTCCATAAAATCTTGCAATGGGTCACTTAACTACTTTGGTCTATTGATCATCCTCTTTTTGTGATACCTTTTCCATAGGTGACACTCTTATCATGAACAAATGTCCGCCTTCACACTCCGTGACATTTAAGGAGTTTAGATCAATCTCAATCAAAGTTAATGGTATATCGAAAACTTATGTAACTTACCCTAGTACTCAAAATCCATAGTAAGTTTCCTATAATTGAACATAATATCCCCTGGGGAACCACAAAACTGACACAACCATTAAATACCTGACACCATATCACTAGTGGCTAATGTAAACAACAAAAAATCACAGTGATGTACAACCCCTTCTAATAACCACTCTAAACTCCTACAAATTATGATACTGGTACAAAATTTTCATCTACTACCATAACATGTTTTGGGTTGCAAGATTCAACTTCCCACTTTTCTTTGTTGCATATGTAGAGTCAACAAAATTGTGGGTTGAGACCTCATCCACTAAAATTATGGGTTCAAACTATATCTAGTCACTCTCAAAGAGTGATAGGCAATGGTTGCATTGACTTCTTGTAAGGAGATTTCACAATGCTCCATTACAGAATCCTCTCGATTCAAAACACCATCCATATCCTTATATTCCCCATCTTCCAGATCTGTAAGAACAATTACTTTCTTCCCGTACAAGTATGCCCAGGAAAGTACTTTCCATCACAAATATAACAAAGACATTTAGCTTGTTTGTCACTCAACTCTTGTGGGGTCAACCTTCTTCTCAAATTTTTATCATCAACAAGTAAATTATTAGATTTAGGGAAAAAAGGATGCAAGTGTAGTTTGTGGTTTAATTTGGGAATGATTAGCTAGTTGAAAATTGGCGTGAGAAGTAGGATGATGAGGGAAGATATATTATGGCCTTAGCTTGTTTAAGGAAGATGGATTCTTGAAATATGGATAGATGGTAGGCTTGGGATAAATAATAGGGTCTATGAACCCTCATTGCATCACTATATTACAGCTTCAAACCCTTCAAAAATATGTTAACGGCATGACTAGTTTCCAATTTAAGTTGTTTCATAGCTCGATCAAACTCCTAAAACTATGAACTTCTCCCACCTATTTCAACTTCACCAATTCCCTTATAGGATCATCATATTCTACCCCAAACTTGTCTGATAAAGCCTAAATGTACGTATCCCAGATGCAAGAGAAACATGACCTCTACTTCTCATTTAAGCTTGGTGTCATTTAGGGAAATGTCTTCAAAATGGATAGCAGCCATTGTTACCTACAAATATTGATGAACCTCATCTAAGGAGATAAGTTACTCGATCTTATACCTTAAATCCTAGAATCCCTTTCCACTGAACCTAGGAAATTCAAGTCAAGGGTTATTGAGTCAATAGCTAAGACTTTTAGGGTAAATGAAAGGAAAGTTGTTGATTAATTAGTGAATAAGAAGGGTTATATCCTCGTTGTGGCATCGCACACATAAGAAATGGTACAGAAATGGGATATGAAGTGGGCACAAATGGAATTTGAGAATGAGGAGGTGGGGTCGTCTAAGGAATGAAAGGAGGCTAGGTGTAAGGAATTTACATACTTCAAGATTAAGTGATTGTTGGTTCAGGACTAGGGTAATTGGGAATTCCTCCAGTTGTGTGTGAATTGGAGTACCCAGACGAGATACGAATTGGGGTTTAGAATGTATCTATAAATCACAAATTCCATTAGTTGGGGAGTACAGTTCTCCTCCAATGTCAGCTACCATTACTACTTTCTTGCTTTTTCCCAAGTTTTGTCCAGCTAAAATGATTTCCTTCTTCTTACTAAAACCACACTTATTAATTGACTCCAATTGGTCTTGTCAAACATTGAAATTGACAATATCAATGGCTATACAATCCAATCGATTTAGCACTTTACTAATCTCTATCGTTATCAAGAAATTCCCAAAGTGCAGGCCCTTGCTCTGATACCACTGTTGTGAAACTTAAACGAACAAGGAAAATATTCAACAAAGAAAAAGGAAAAAAGAGCTAAGCAACTAGTGATTCTTATTTATAATCCCTTCTGTGACTTCCAAGTACTACAAATACTTTTTGTAGAGGAAAAAAGGGACTAAATAGTAAATAGAGGGGACTAAAAGTAAAAAAACAATACTAATACTTAAAAGTAAGAAGGTCAACTTATCACTCCAAAGATGTTCATAACCACTCCTTAACCAATCTCAAGTACTCCCTTCCAAGCCTGTTGTACTACTCTTCAGTTCCAACGCATAATAGATAGCTTCTCATTCTTATATTATAAATTTATAATTTTAAATAGTTATTGTTGGTTTCTAATCACTAATGGTACAATAAAAAATTTATAACTAAATTATATTTATTATATAAATTATCTATAATATGTTTATATTTATCCCTATATCTATATTATATTCAAAGTGTCAAACAATAGATAAAACAGTCTTTTCACTTTTTTCCTATAATTATTATTTAATTATTTTTATTATATTTAAAATAAAAATATGTCACAACCCGATTTCTCAATTCATGAGGGACCTATATCTTGTTGTAGGAGAACCACCCCACAAGAACGCAAAGCATGAATAATGCACTAAAAACAGAAGATACGATATAAGTAAGAAACACAAATAAGCGAAAGTCTAGTCAATCAAACAACAAACCCAACACCTGATATTCTGTAAAATAAACCACTAAAGAAAAGTACAATGTATGAAATAATAGATACATAATCTATCTGGAAACAAGTACAGAAAAAGGTAAAACAAAAGGCAAAAGATATGCTCTGGATGCCAGGACTCATCATATACCTTTGCGATAGAATCATCTGCTGGACTCAAGAATCGACATGGACCACTTGTACTCGGGTCTGCACTAAAAGATGTAGGAGTGTAGTATGAGTACCAAAACAACAGGTACCCAATAGGAATCATAGGCCAACCAGGTGTAAAATAAGAAATAAAAATAATAAATAGGAAGCTAAAGAATACAAGTCACGAAAGTTAAACAAATAAAGCAAGTTGAGAAACTAGCTAACAGGATTACAAAGATAAATATCCTAGGTAACTAGCTATCAACAAGGAAGATCCAGGAAAAACAAAGGAGGAACGTTCTTGAATCCATGCTCAGCTA
>JBDJHY010185505.1:0-11978 GCA_039654485.1 Withania somnifera
ACAAATCGAGATGATCGTGGTAACGGGCAGTGGGTCAGAGATGGGACATAGGAGGAGATTAGAAAGGCACAGAGAATTATCAGCTTTATGTCATACTTGATAGAGCCTAAGAAGAGGCTTTTAATGTAGGAGTTATGAGTATGTTATTTGTGTTTCATGACCAACCTTGGTATTATTTTATCATGTTTCAACATATTCTTATGTGTTCATGTATTTTGCGCCCCCTTATGGGTGTTATATGTGATCCTTTACATATACATATTAGTTTGGCTACTCCCTTAGTTGAGCGTATAGTGGTGGATCAGATTCACCGATCTTGTGTTGTGACTACATGGGGGTTTGAAACTTGAGTTGATCTTGTAGATCTAGACATGATTGATTTTAATATGATTCTGGGCATGGATTGGTTATGTCCTCATCATGCAGTCCTTGATTATTTTTCCAAGGCTGTGGCTTTATCTGTGCTCGGTGTACCCTTGATGGTGTGGCAAGGTCCTATTAGCTACTCTCCGGTGCTAGTGGTATCTACTATATAGGCTAGTAGATTCTTATCTAGGGGTTGTACCAACTTACTTATGTTATGTCCATGATGTGAGTGTTGGTGCTCCTTCCCTAACTCTGTGCCCGTTGTTAGAGATTTTCTTGATGTTTTCCCTGATGAATTGCTTGGCCTCCCACCTGAGCGTGTTGTTGATTTTTTTATAGAGGTTCAGTTGGGCACTAGGACTATTTTTGTTGCACCTTATTGCATGGCTCCATAAGAGCTCCAAGATCTCAGTATACAGTTCTAGATCTAATTTCTAGAGGCTTTATCAATTTTAGTGTTTCACCATTGGGCGTTCTAGTGTTATTTATGAAAAACAAAAATGGGACTATGTGTATGTGTATGGACTATGGAAAGATTAATAAGGTTACCATTAAGAATACGTATCCTTTGTCATAGATTTATGATCTGTTTGATCAGCTTCAGGGTGCTGCAGTCTTCTCGCAGATTGACTTGAGGTTAGGTTATCACTAGTTGAGGGTTAAAGCTAGGGACATTCTAAAAATTACTTTTGGGACCCGATATGGGAACTGTGAGTTCATGGTTATGTCGTTTGGGCTGACTAATTCTCCATCCATATTTATGGATCTTATGACTAGAGTTTTCGGACTGTACCTTAATTCTTTTATGATTGTATTTATTGATGACATCCTAGTATACTCTCGGAGTAAGGAGCATAATAAGGAGTATTTAAAAGTTTTATTATTGACTTTGAGGGCTGACTATCTTTATGAAATGTTCTCAAAGTGTGCATTTTTGTTAGACTCTATCACATTCTTGTGGCATATTGTATCTTTAGCAGGTATCAATGTAGATCGAAAAGAGGTTTCATCCATTTGTGATTGGCCTCGACCCATTACTCCCTCGGAGATTTGTAGCTTTTTCAGGTTGGACAATTATTACCAATTATTAGTTCAAATTTTTTCATGTATAGAAGCTCCTATGACTAGATTAACCCGAAAGGATGTCCTTTTTTGATAGTCTGAGGATTGTGAGTCTAGTTTTCTGAGGCTCAAGGAGTTTCTCACTTTAGTACCAATATTATCACTTCCATTTGAGGACCAGCCATATAAAGTTTATTGAGAAGCCTCTACTATTGGTTTAGGGTATATACTAATGCAACAGGGTAGATTCATTGCTTATGCTTCGCGTTAGTTGAAAGTACATGAGAGAAACTACCCTACTCATGATTTGGAGTTGGTGGTGGTAGTTTTCGTTCTCAAGATCTTGAGACATTACCTCTACGGAGTACACTTTGAGATTTTTACCAATCACCACAAACTACAGTATATACTGAGCTAGAGGGAGATCAATCATAGATAGTAGAGATGGGTCGAGATTCTAAAGGACTATGACATTAGTATTTTGTACCATCCAAGAAGAGAAAATGTGGTTGTACAAGCCTTATGCCGGAAGACTATTAGTATGGGTAGTTTGTCTTCCATCTCATCATCAGATAGGCAGTTAGCCTTAGACATACAGTCTTTGGCTAACTGTGTGGTCTAATTAGATATATCATATCCACGCAGAATCCTTGCACATATTGAGGCTAGACCAACTTTATTTTATCAAATCAGACAACGATAGTATAAGGATAGATTCTTGGTTCCTACTCAAGAGTTGGTTATAAGGGGTGATTACAACGGTGTATCTATAGACTTTGATGATATATTATGGATAGGAAATTGTATTTGCTTTACCAGAGTGGATGATTTGATTCAGGACACTATCCATGAGTCCTATTGTACCAGATACTCCATACATTTGGGAATCACGAAGATGTGTAGAGATTTGAGACAACACTACTAGTGGCGTCGTTTGAGATCGAATGTTACTAGGTTTGTTTCCTAATAATTAAACTGTCAGTAGATGAAGGTCTTTCACCATAGGCCAGGTGGTGTGTTATAGTAACTCCATATCCCTGAGTTGAAGTGGGAGAGGATTAATATGGATTTTCTTTTGGACTCTCTCATACTTCAAAGGTTCATGATTCTATATGGGTCATCATGGATTGATTGGCCAAATTTTGTCACTTTTTACTGACTTCATATTCTTGGAGTTCTGAGAGACTTGATATCTTGTATGTTAGGGAGATTCTTGATCTGTATGGGGTGACTATTTTGATCATGTATGACCAAGAAAAACAACTTACTTTGCAGTTTAGGAGGGACATAAAACATGAGATATGTACAGAGGTAGCGATGAGTATGACTTCACCCACATATAGACGGATAGTTTGAGGTGACTATTCAAGTACTCTAGAATATGCTTCGAGCTTCAGTTTTTTATTTTAGTGGTAGATGGTCTCAACATTTGGATTTGGCAGAGTTTTCTTATAACAATAGCTACCCATTCTAAGATTGAGATGGCACCATTTTAGTAATTATATGGTAGGCATTGCAGATTGCCGATTGGTTGGTACAATAGTGTTGAGATCATTCCTCAGGCTTTTGAGTTGATCCAAGATGCCATAAAAAGATTTCATATTATTCAATATAGATTACGGATACCACATAGTTATTAGAAGAGTTATCCATACCATAGACTTCAGCCTCTAGAGTTTAGGGTTGGAGACATAGTATTCTTTCAAGTTTCGCCAATGAAGGATATTATGAGATTTTATTAGAGGGAAAAGCTTAACCCCATGTTTATTTTTCTATATTAGAATAAGGAGTGGATCAATAATCTCGCCTACTGATGAGCCCTACCTCTAGAGTTGGCAGTCATTCATTTGATGTTTTACGTTTCTATGCTTCTTTTTATTGTGCTAGATGCCCCCATGTACTTCATTCAGAGTTAGTTCATCCGGACGACCGATTGACTTATGTTGAGAAGCCTAAGGCCATTATTGACAAAGATGTAAGGTGGATTTGGTCCAGAGATATTCTAGTTGTGAGAGTTAGCCCAGTCGAGGAGGCTACTTTTGAGACCCAGAGGGACATATAGTCCAGTACCCTTATTTGGTTGATTCTCTAGTACTCCCTTTTCTTTTCTTAACTTTTGCGGATGAACTTTCTTTTATTGGGGGATGTTGTAATGAACCTTGGGATTATTTTCGTGTTTTCACGAATCTTCTATATTTAGAGCAACCTTGTAATTGCCCCAAGTTGTTGTGACTTTATGGGAACAATAGTTTGGTTCCCTGGAAGTTTTATAGCTTGTGTCCATTGCAGTATAGCTTCCTCAGGCCTTACTCAACTTATATGACCTCGAATTGCCTTTTCTTCAATTCCATTAAGTTTGGAATGCCGACTACATGAAGATTTCATATATGGAATGTCTAATTTTCTCTATTCCACCTGAAGTGTTTTGTATGATAAGAAAGGGTGTGGTCACTTGGATATAGATAACTGGATATGAATTTTCTGGATAATGTCACAACCCAAAAATTCTGTTCATTATGGCATCGATAATCCTCCACTAGAGAAGCCTAACCCTATAGCCCGAAGCTATGCCCAGTGGGCTATAAACACTCGAATCATCCAGCATAGCAGATAAAAAATCGAGGCAGAAGAAATACATATACAACCCAAATCCCAAAACCTGGTGTCAATGGAACATGGAGCTACTATATAGAGTATCCGAAAGATAAATATACAACGCAATTCCTACAATAGTAATACCATACAAGGCCTTCCATAGAGAAAATAATACAGGCTGGAATTCAAGGAAACCATGGTCGGCTCAGACGAAAAGCTTACCGTAATCTCCTCAACCAGTTGTATCTACTCTGCACGGTCTCAGGGTCTCTGATAACCCCTGATGGTATTTGCACCACAAAATTTGTATACAAGTGCAACATGAGTACCAAAAAGGTACAAGTAAGCATCATCAAGTGAATAAGGCAAGGAAGTAAAATAGTCTATTGATAATATAAAATGGTAAAACTAATAGGTTATGTAGGAAGGTAATCGGCATTCTAAACTATCATTAGGGCATAAGCAAGGCTCAACAGGAAAACTAAAGCATAGTGGACATGTACGAGTATGTAACAACATCTGAAAACCCGAAATTAAAGTGAACGTACCTGGGCTCTAGCTAAGCCATAACTTAATCAACCGTACTAGTACACAAATACAAAAAAATGGAAGGGAAACACCGCTATTTAAGTACATAAAATAAACACACAAAACATATCTGGTGTCCCATACCACCGGTAAGTACAAACAGTTCAACCAAAACCCACCGTGATTCCCCCTTATGCCCGATAGGCACAGACAATAGGAAAGTAGGCATACAGGGGCACTGGAAAGTAAAAGAACACTATTACAAGGTACCAAGGCCTCCCTATCAAGTAGCAATAGTGCAAAACTCAGGCCTCTACAACTTTGAGGACCACACCTTACATTAGAGTGTAGGAAATCAACTCAATCAGTACCAACCACAGGGTCCTTGCCCCGGATATATCATACTCAACCCTACGATTTAGAGGACCATGCCTTATACTCGAATATAGGGGATATCATCTCAACTAGAAACAAACTCATCATTTGTGCCTCGGAGGACCGCGACTTTAAATCGAAATACATGGTCCAAGCTCTTATAATGCCAGTCAATCCACCCCAAGGCAGATGACATATCCCTACCCAACCCTGGGTTTTTATAATCAGTGCCAACAAAAACAATGCTATTAATACAAGCCTAAGATCATCCAAAGGACATCGTCTAAGAGCTCATTTCACCACACTCGTCGCATGATAACTCGAATAGTCCCCCAAGGCCTGTGGCCCCACACGGTAAGGCCAGGACCTTTTATAGGCCCCAAAAAATCAATAAAGTAATCACAGGTCAACTAAAATACAACAGTCAACCTAAAACACAATGCATACTACTGTGCATATCACAAGCACAAAATAATAGCCCAGCCTACCTGGGCACCGGCGAAGATTTTCAAAATATGCACACCATATACCAAAACTCTTAATACAGCTAAAATCACCTGAAACTATAAAATGATAATTCTAGGAATTAAAACATGAGGAATAAGACCCACATTGTAATTAGCGAACCGGGTTACGAAACGGGCCCTATAACAGGCCCACAAGCCCCAACCCTTGAAAAATTAAACTAAAATTATCGACATGAAGGGCTTGGCTCAAGGAACATATGGTCTAATTTTTAACCCAAAAGGAGCACCGAAAGGTTCCCCAAGAAGCCCAAAAGCAGCATGATCAAAAGTTCAAAACGTTGGACATGCAATTATAGCTAAAAAGGATGGATTACGCACCAAAATTATTATGGAACTTGATCACTAAGTATAGTCTCAACCAAAGAATTAGAGCAAATCATATTTTTTTGCTGCGAGAAATAAGAAATACAGGCAACAATTATTACTATCAAGAAAAGGTACAAAACCCCACTTCCAATGAGTAAAACACAGGGGGAGCACTTACCAAGAAAGAATGGAATGAGGGGAAGGTGTGGGAGAATTTTTTACTTCAACAATTTGGACTTGCACACTCAATTTTGTAGCTGGGATGAGAGAAATCTAATGAGAAATTGAAGAAAATGATTTGATGTTTCAAGGAAGGGTCTTATATACTGTCAGGCCTTTTCTCATCACGATCGCGTGGTGGAAGGATCATGATTGCTATGAAATGCTTCACCAGTCATCACAATTGCGTGGCAGGGGTTCATGATCGCAAAGAGAAGTAGGATAAAAGTAGTATAATCACGTAAGGTCTCTCTGTGATAGAGAAGAAGAAAATCCATCTACACCAAATATTGTTTGATTGCAGAAATCTAAAATAAGGAAAAAGCCTAGAATACCACCCAAAAAGTGTTCAGTGTATAAATTATGAAAAAAAAATATGCACGTATACCTGAAATAACGTTATGGACTCAATGATGAAAATGAAATTAGGATACAAGGCGGTTTTAGAAGAATGTTGACCAAGTCAACATCTTAGGCAAAAATTTAATAAAGTCTGTCCATAACCTTAAAAATGCAATGGCTACCTCGGAAAGTAAATCAATGACTCAACTAGCCCAAAATTGATATTCTAGAGCTGATGGAATCATCACAATTTTGATCCAACATTTCAATCAACAGAAGACCATCCAGGCTCTAAAATAAGCTTTGGATGAGTTGGATTTCCATGAAATTAAGGTCCACCGAGACCAAAGTCGGCATTCTAGAGCTAGAGGGACTGTCAGAATTTGATTTTGAGCATATTTACTAGATTCTACTCTTAAGTTCCACCATTTAAAAATTGAAACTCCAAAATAGGAAAACAACAGGAAAATGAGCTACCAGGCAACGAGCTACTAGTCTCGGAAAGTCATAAATGACTTGGGGAAACTACTAGATGGATCTAAATATAGATAAAGGATGAAATCAATAAAATTACCAAATAGGTCATTACAGATAACTAGTATCCCATGTGATGATATTGTACCCTACCTCGATTCGAGCTAGAGAGTGAGTCATACTGGACTGAGTCATGATAGCTCCATGTTTTCCTTTGTATGGTATGTACTTAGCCCTTAATGGGATCCCAGGAAGTTGTGGCATCCTTTGTATGATTACTCCTGACTCAGGACTGTAGTTGGTCTAGGAGAGGGCATACCTTGTGACTAGGACTTGCCAACCATCCTACGAATTCCAATTAGCAGTCGTAGACTATTTTAGCCTATCGATTGATTTTATGTTGTGAGAATGCATTAATAATTTAAAGATAACTGGGTTTCAATAGAGTAATAACTAGAAAATTATTTCTTATATATTATTCCACGACTATAGGATCAGTGTGGAGCTATTTTCTTATACTACCTGATCTATGTTCTTATTGGCGATATGATTTATGGGTATTGCCTACAAGGAGACCGTTGGATTTCATTGTGGTTATAATTTTCCTAATTGGCTGGACTCGAGTTCTACTAAAATATGATACATAGGTTGAGCCTGAGGCTTGGCATTTCATCCCTGACGACGAAGGGGCATACTGGGTAGGTAGGGTAAGTATATAGGGAACCTTACATGGGTCCCTCTTCTATGAGATTATTATCCAATGAGGGTGCTTACAGGTTCTATTTAATTTCCCAGCACCTCTTTTGCATTGCATTCCTATGCATTAATTTGTACTCGTCAGGACATATTGAGGGAGTACCTTTCAGGTTATTTGGTTTCTTGGGTGTACCTATGTTTAGTATGGGATGACAGTCAGGTGTGTTTGCTAATATATTTCTTTTCCTTTCTTCCTCTTGTAGGTACCATTTGTCCACTTGTTGTATTTGTTATCTTAGCTTGTTATTGGTTTTGTATTCTTTTATTGGTCCTTTTTTGTGCTAGTAATGTTGGAGATCTAGGTATATCTTACGTTTGGTCATGATTTTTTTGTGTCCCAGACTTCGTGTGTTATACCCTGATAGTAGCTTTCCATCGTACTAGTTAGCTAATATTGCACGTACATATTCTTGATCCCTCACTGCACTTACTAGCTATTACTTTAGTTACCCCTTTGTTATTATACATTACGTGCTAGTACCCTATTTGTTTTTTGTCGCTCTTTACCTTTCTTATCTTACTGTTTCCAGGTTATCCTATGATGGCTACCAGGTACCTATTGTTTTTGGTACTCATGCTAAACTTCTGTAATTTTTTATGGTGCAGTTCGTAATATGAGTCGACAAAATAGATGCGATCATACGAGATAGTTGGTGTTGTTCCAGAATATTTTTGTGAGTAGTGGGTGTCCTTGCTTGCTGGTTTTCTTTTCATTATCAGAGTTGTCCTAGTTGGATCCTGAATAGCTATTTTGTAGTTTTCCCCTATTGTGGGTTGTACTTTTGTACTTTATATATATAGATGTTGTACAACCATGATATCAAGTTCTCGAGATTTAGTTTCAGTTGTATATTTCCATGTTATGTTTCTGTTTATTCTTTTCATTTCCCTTCTCCTTTTCTTTTGGTTCTTTGTACAGGCCCATTGCTTCACGCTCTGGACCGGGATTAGGCTTGTATACAGGTGGGATGTAGATTGTGACACAATACCATAACAATATTCATATAAATAAAATGGTGAACCTTAAATCAATCAAAGGATATATGAATAAATAATGAAAAATTAAAATCCCAAAGATACACCATCTATGTCTTAAAGCCACTAAAAAAATGAATGAGAGTAAACTAGACAATGACCTTACTAGAAAAAAAAATAATAATATCTCAAAAGTAAACTCTAAATATAGTGAAAAATAAATATCTCCAACAGGTTCCCTAATCAAGTGGGAACTCACAACTTCACTTTCAGTCTTCTAAGAATGTGGATCCTAGTCAACCGCAAGCGTATGGATGAATGGACAAATCTACATATGTGAAAGACATGCATCACAAGAATGTACGCGATCTGTACATAAATATACTAACTAAGTAGGGGGTTATCAAACAAGCTATCACAATAACTAAATTATCTATACAATGCATGAAAACATGATACTTACCTCGACTATCACCTGATGGATCAATTAAGCAAAACTCCTATTTTTGACATGTTTATGATCAATACTGCCTAACTGAGACATAACCGACCTTAGGAGGTTCTATAACCAACTTTTCTCAAGCACAAATTTAGAGGTCCAACATATATCCCTATGTTGGGAAGGGTCCAAACCTGCTAAAGTAAGGGCCATAACCTGTCTCCTAGTGGATCCACTAAGTCATAAACTATAATTGCTACTTTGGTCCATGAACTCACCTGTGTTTAGCGACACAAGTTATGGGATAAAGACTAATTCACCCAAATCCACTTAGTGCTAACTCTATTTCCAAAACTGACCATGAACTAAAAATAAACTAGTATTGTCTTTCCTGACCACATAAGGGCCAATGAAATCATGAACTTACTGTCTTTGTCATTATACTGTCCTATTATTATATTTTAACATTCATTTGCTTAAGATGAATCATAAACCAGACTTACTTTGAAGGTCAAATACTTAGTTTATATTTCATCAAGTTAGACAAACCATGAACCATGACTCTAATCTTACAATTGAACATGACATAAACCTTGACCTTCAATTATGGAAACTTAATCCAAAATCAAGAACAATAATTTAGATAGACTCCACATAAGGGACTTAAACTCATGAACTAGACCATACTCCTCAGTTACTAGCAATATATTAGATTCTATCATAAGACACATAGTAGGATTATATATGATCAAGAGTGTATTAGATACAAAATTTTCAAGATGAACACTATTATGGGGATTCATTGTAATATGTCTAAGTCATGACCATGAACAAAAATACTGGTAGTTTTGCACAATGAAAAAAGTAAACCTTGTTTATAATCCCACATAGCTAGATTGGAGAGTTTCTTCAAAGAATTTTATAAAGAAAGTGCTACACAATGATCCCTTAATAAATAACTAGGTTGCGTTCTTGAGAGAAAAATATTGAAGAAGTTGCTCCTTAATTTGTTTATGAATTAAGGAATAAAGAAATAGGGTTTGGGTATTTATTTGTACCCTATTAGAAATCCAACATAACATGGTAAATACAAATTAATAAATGGTAAATGTCTAAAAAGTCCCTGAAAAAATCAAACTTAACAAGAAACCTGGCACTTTCCACAATATGATCGGCAGTCCATCAACCATGTTGATGGTCCATCAAATGAGTCATCAAACTGCATACCTAATTTGGGGCACATTGGATTAATTCGATGGATCCATCCATGGTTTGTCAAACTATTCCATGGCCTATGGAATGATCCATGGGTTAGTTTATACTTACGGATTTTTTAGGACTTTGGGTGTGCCAGGGAAGGAATGACAGACCATTGGACAAGACCACGGTCTGTTACACGATGCATCCAAGGAAGAAAAAACATGGAGAATCACTAGTACGATTTGACAAACCATCCCATAATCTGTCGAACATGACTACAGACTGTCAAAAGGTCCTTGTAAACTGGATAGTCCCAAATTTTGGGAAAATTTCATCGACATACTTTTATTAGCCCATAAACCTCTAAAATAAGTTTCAAGGTGTTACGAAGTCCCTAAAAATGAATTTATACAATTGTTCTTGATTTTGGTAATAATACTATATACTATTGTCTAAATTCATGATTGGTCAGTTGAAGGGTTAGTATTGGTTAATTTGTTCATGGAAACATGGATTAAAAAAACATGAAATATACTAAAGCAATTAAATTTAACATGAAGAACATGACTTGGGATAAAAATCTAGAATATTGATTCATAAACTAGACTGATGATTTTGGAACTTATGCATAAGGGTGAAAGAGAACCCTTGTTAAAGTAAAACATACCTGATTTTTTTATGACTTAAACCTACTTGGGTCGGAAGAACTTTGAGTTCTTGAGATTTAAAATGAAACTCTATTGTGAGCCTGAGTAGCGTTTCAGAGAATTGTATGCTTTTGTTTTCTAAGAGTTGGTGAGAATGAGATGAAATGGTTGTCTAAGTACTTTAATCCCTACCTTTGGGGTGTCAAATGATGTAGAATATTTTAGAAGGGCTAGAGAGTGACTGCATTACCTTTGAGAGAATAAACTAAAACCTATCAAAGGGATCTCATGACTCACCTCATGAGTCATACTAAGGTCGTGGTCCCATGCTTATTTTATCAAGTTCTTCTAAAACCCCACGAGTGTGCAGTAAAAGTCGTGAGGTACATACTACGACTCGTGGACCAACTCATGTTTTGAAAGGCTTCTTATTAGATTTATGGATGAGGTATCATGATTCAGCAACACGACTTATGGTCCCTGGCTTCACAAGTCATATAATGACTCATGATTTTTGAGAAAAAAATATTAGTCCTTTGGTAGCTATCCACAAAATGACTCTTGGTTCCCACATCGCAAATTGTGAATGGACTCGCTAGGGGCTTTCGAGACATACTTTTATTTTTTTAGATAATTCTAAGTTTTTAGGTATGAAACATGTACTAGGTATTTACAATATCTCTCCCTTAGGATTATTCATCCTCGAATGAAGATTGGAGCTTAGTTTGGAGTGAATTTAATTACTGAAACAGAATAATTGAGTATTAAAGTATATGTGTGTATAATAATTAACAGAATTAAATTGAAATAGACATGACTTAATATGCATTTCATGAATACATACATCAAAATTAATTAAAGACTAATGTAAAGAATTAATTAAAAAGAATTATTTGAGGATAGAGTATAAATACCTTATACTGGATTGATACTAGGAGGTAAAAAAGTACGGTTACATTGCCTATCATATCTTCCTCTGCTTTCCATGTAGCTCCCTTAACTGACTGATTCATCTATAGGATTTTGACTGAAGCTACCTCTTTATTTCTGAGTCTATTAATCAACCTTTCTGATATTTGAACTAGAACTTCCTTATAAGTGAGCTATCATTCACACTAATGCTCTCCACAGGCGTAATAAAAGAAGGATCACCAATATATTTTTTCA
>JBDJHY010185516.1:0-11978 GCA_039654485.1 Withania somnifera
CCTATGTGCTACCCATGGAAGTATCTTAGTTCTTGATGATTCTAATATTGTGAGTAACCAAAAACTAGTTGATCCTACAAATGATCGGATTGGCTCTTCTTGTGAGATCGATTTATGTCCACCTAGTGTTAGTTCTCATAGGTTGAAAAGGTATAAACTACCATGTGGAAGGCATGAACCATGGGATGAAATTGTACTGACTTACTTAAATATTTGACGAATCTAAATGGAGATTGTCTTAATGATAATAAGATTAATCGTGACTCCATGTATGACACCCTACCTTTATTTGATAAATGTGATGATGAATTACTTGAAAAATGTACATGCATGGGTTGTAATTAATTTTATATAATTGGTGGATTGTTTCCAAATAGTAGTCCTTTTCTTGAAAATAATTGCACTATGCTAGTTAGTTCTAAGGCTGACAATGATGTGCTTAAAACTTTATAGCTTAACTTGTCTCCGACTAGCATGTTTTGTGATGATGGTCAACTTTGTTGTAATAATAATCCACTAAGTGAGGATTTATGTAATGTGGTTAGAGAGACTTACTTATATGATGAAGTACTATAATTGATCGAATAGATAATCATGTGATTTATTTATATAGAGAGCATAATTTATTAGATTTTGATTTCATCTCTTATTATCTTCATAGAACTCATAGGATGGAGTGTATATTAAATGATAATGCCTATGATGACATGACTATTGAGTATATACCTAATGGGGTATCTTGCGACATTGAACATATAGCTTCATTTAGGGGTTATAGTTGTTTTAACAACCCACTATCTTTACAATAAAGGAAACATCTTCTTTGGATATAGTAGTACCTTAATTGGAAAGGATAGTATTTCGAAGGAAGGTGATGAATTTACTTCAATTACTTATTCATCTCTATGAGTTTCTATTCTTGAACCCTACCAAGATATACTTAAACCACTGAGTACCCTTTCTTGTGAGAACAATGTGGATGAAAACAATTTGATAGGTACCTTTCTTTATTACCTATTTGTATATAATTATTATTATATTGATATGAAATATGTGATGAATGCAACTAGGATATCATTGGGGCACTCGAGTTGTTCTTTTAACCCACATGTTTATAAATATTTTCCATTTGACCCTGGTAATGAATTTTTTTTGTGCAATTGTTATAAGTATGAGCTGATGCTTGGACAACATAACAAGAAAAGTTTGGATGTGGATTATACCAAGGTTCCATTCTCAAAGATAAAATAATATCATATAGAACTTGGCCAAAAGTTCATCATTTTAAAGGTAGAACTCTTTCGCTTTATGACTTTGATTACATGCTTGATTTATTTATGGATTTTTGTCAAGGAAGAAATCATGAAGAGGAGAGAACCATGGATCAAACCATTTTGGTCACTAATCTAGTTTGATATTCTACACTTATCTTTGCATAAGGATGGAATGTATTCTTGGATTATACTTATTTTTGGACTTTAAAATGCCTTGGAGGTAAGTTCTATCACTCTTGAATTTTCTCATAGAACTCATGTGGTCTCATATGATTAGTATTGCACAATACCTTTAGAGAAATTCTATAAAAGGCTAGGGAATATGCTATAGTTTGTGGGGGGGAAATACCATATTTCTTTTACCCTAAGATTGGCATGTTGGAGATTATATTTTTTCTTAGGGATAATTCATGGACTAGAGTTTTATTTGTAATAATCATGTTAGTGATGCATCTAGCCATGGGGGTGATTTATCTCTTGACTTGAGGGGAGATATGTACTACTTGAAAGATGGAACAATTATGTACTTGCATGTTTTGTTTTCAAATTGTGTAAAGTCTTCAATCCTACCCTTTTGTCTAACATTCATGAGTGGCTAAGTGTCGTTTGTATTACTTGGATATTTGTTCATTTTTCACATTTTGATGCTTGGTTATATCACAAAAATGAGCATTTTGGAATTTTCAATTCTTGCTATGCTTATTATCATTTTTATCATCTGCCCATTGATGATTTTACCATCTTGTTGAGAATATTAAATACACTATACTTATTCTCTTTCATGTTTTATAGGTCTCAATTTGAGGATGAATCTTCTTAAGAAAGGGAGGATGATATGAGCATAATTGGAACCTATCAAATAAGACTATTCATGAGGCACAAAGCTAAGGATTTAAGGTCCTTGCAAGCCACTAGATTGAAGAGTAATGCATGGGGGACCTTAAAAGAACCCTAATTGAAGATTTACACCCTATGAATGGCTTGTGAGATGCAAGACGAAGCTTAAGAAACCTAAGAAGTAAAGGTAATGGGCGGCAGCATGCAAAAATGAGAGGAAGTGATTAGCGACCAAAGTATAGTGGTGCAAGTGCATGGACAAGAAGCCACGAAAGGCTTAGGCCCAAAACATGAGGGGAGTCCCAATTTGTGCTATTCCTACTCAAATTGGGAGAAGAAAAACTTTTCCAAATAATACTCAACTTGGAAGAAAAGGGACATCTTGGAACTTCTCAGTCCTACTCAACTTTGATTAATGAAAAATTATCTCAAACCTACTCAAATGTATTTAAGGAAAACTTATCTAATTCCTACTTAATTTAGGGGATAGGGGGTGGACAAATCTATTATTATAAATAGATGGGCTTCCAACATTATTAGGGGAAGATTTAGACTTTGATGGATTGATAATGAAGAGCCCGTTACCGAATTTAGCTTAGTAGATTAATTAATATTACGTAGTGGGTGGATTCCCAAACATTAGCTTAGTGTTATCCTAGGTTATTGATGGGTTATTTTCCATTGTTGATCTAGTACTTCTTTCATGATCATCATATTGAGAAGCTCCTTTGTGTAATCAATTGTGTTCTCTTTCATTAAGTATCATTCACCTTCTCTCTTTAGTTTATTGTGGATTTAATTAGCTATTCTTTCTTCACTTCTAATCACCTATTTTTTAATCTATCCTTTAGCTTCCGTATATCTTTATTTTTGTGTTGTTTGTTTCCGATCCAATTCAAGTTGTGTAACCCGAATTGCATCAACTTCACCCTTATCTATAGGGCACTAGCCATTTCAAGCTTCCCCATCTGATCCTAGGTCGATCATCCACAACCTTTTTCGTACTCATCTTCTTTATCTTCAAATCCATCACCAAAAGCTTATGCTGGGTTGAAAGGTTCTCCTACGGGATAACCTTACAATCTCTAAAAATCTTCTTATTCTCCTTCCTAAGGAGAAGAAAGTCTATATGAGTCTTAGCTACGAACTATGAAAGGTAACCAAATATTCGTCCTTCTTCGGAAACCTTCAATTCGTAACCACTAACCCAAAGGAACTAGAAAAATGCAAAAATGATACACCTCCTTCATTTCTTTCCCAAAAACCAATGCCTCCATGTACCTCAGCGTAACCCCTGGGAGACGACCTAATGTACCATTGAAATCCTCTCCAATAAAAATCTTCTCTGTTATGGGCACACCTCTCACCATATCATCTAAACTCTCCCAAAATTTATTATTATTCTCCCCATCCAATCCTATTTGTGGGGAGTAGGCATTAATAATATTCCAAGTAGATCCTCGAACCACCAACTTAATTGAAACCATTCTATCATTAACCCTCCTAAGTTCTACCACGCTCTCCCCTAGCTCCTCATCAATTAAAATACCTACCCCATTCCTATTCTCACCCATATTGAGTACCATAACTTATAACCATCCACATCGCACGCCTTAGAACCTACCCACTTAATCTCATGAGCACATGATATGTTAATTCTCCTTTTCTAAGTATCTTCACTAATTCTATAGACTTTTCTTGTAAAGTTCCTATGATCCAGGACCCTACTCTCAAACTAGAGGTACCCTTAACTCACCTCTCCTTTCTGCCTCCCCCTTCCCCTAGCCCTAAACTCAACCTCGACCCTTAACCTGACCCTTCCCCAACTCCAAGGTGGATCCTGACTGATGACACAACCCTGCTCGACCATCATAAACCAAAGCCACTAAAGAGAATGAAAATTAATCAAAGTAACTACTCAATTAACTAATCGAGAACAACAATACTCCAAAAGTATGGCACCAACCGCAACCCCAACCTAAGAAACACTACCAGCCAGCAATACTAGGAAACCAAGCAAGATAGAGGAGACAAACACTTATCAAACCACTTCTACAAGAAGAAACCAAGTTAAGATATCTGAAACTTAAAGGTAACAATCAGAAGAAAAAAATAATAAATATATTTAGAGAAACAACGAAACATAACAATTGATAACAAAAACTTAAAGCCAAGAATTAATCTTAAACTGTCAAGAAACTATACCAAAAATAAAAAAAATAGGCAAGAATCGAGTCATCAAACTGGTTAAGACACATCAAATAGATAACTTAAAATACAGATAAAGGGTACTATAGTGAAATTAAAATAATAGGGATAGAAATCACCGAGGATTAGCTGAAAGAATGGAAGGCTAGATTTCTTGTTTGATTCTGGCAAACTGATGGCAAAATTGGTCACCGGAACTTGTCTTTTGATTCTGTCACACACGAGCTGATGAGAACACACACACCTTCAATAATAAATCAAAGAAAGGGAATAGAAAAAAAAAGCATTGAAAGTCCACCAAAGATTTTGGGTTACTATCGCTGGTGAAAAGTCAACCAAAATCAGCGAAGTGTACGGTAGCAATGAGAATCGGTAAAATGGAAGGTCGCTTATGTTGATATGGGAATTTTCGATCACCATGGCTGATTTTTTAAAACACTAATATAATCTCAAAAAATCTTGTTTGACCCTAATTTTTTCGTTCACATTGGAGAATGATACAACAACCAAAATATGCCCCTTTAGTGAGAGAAAAACTATACTCTACAGTGTATTTCAATAGGAATATTTCAATGTCGCCAGAGAAAGAGACTGGTGAGAACTTCTCCGTAAAAAGAGATTGTCGGGCGAGTTATAAAATTGAATCTTGAATCAATATTTCACTGTGTAATAAACTATTACTGATAAATTTGTATGGGCTAAAATCAAATTTGGTTAAACTTCTAACTATGCATGTACTGTCACAGCTTTGAAAACTCAACAAAGGAAAAACACAATCGCAAGATAGAACATCACTGCTGCAAAAGCTCGTAGTAGGTAAATGGTATTCCATTTTTAAGTTTAATTTAAATGTTTCAAGTTACATCGAAAGATCAATGTATTCATTTGTTGTTGTTCTTTTTTTAGAAAAGGTATCAAATATGTCCTAAATTAATTTCGAAAATAGATTTCACATTCATACTAATCTGACGATTTATTACACACCTATAGTATTTATAAGTGAAATTAATATCATCCTAAAACATATACTACCACTCTCATATTATGTGATATTTTACACTCGGACCACATCAGCACCATGTCAGTGTCAGTTAGAAACCACAAATTTTATATTTTTTTCTTCTATTTTCTTTATTCATTAGTTTTTCTTTTTTTAACTATTTTTTTACTATCTAATTTCTAAATAATCATTAAAATCCTTCAATAATTATATTCTCTTCATCACTAAATCACCTATCCTTCCATCTCTCATCTCACCACAAAGTCAGATCCACACCGTCACAACCACTCTCAATTCATTTCTCTTCACCGCCACTTGTAAATCCATCATTACACCACCTTTAATTCCTTCTTCTTCGCCACCCATCATTATCATTATTATTATAATTTTCTTATGTTTTTTACCAAAAAGCTCTCAATTTTCATAACAGTGCATAAGCTGCACAATCATGGACAAAAAATAAATTTGCAATTTATAATTCAAAGTTACCTTAGTTCTAAATGGAATAGATAACCCCATAAAGGATGAAAATAAGGTCCCCAAAATTTAATTTTCTAATGAAAATGTTATGTCATCTTTACTTTTGAATTTTTGGATTTAAATTTATAAAGGAATAGGACTGAAGAAGTTATTTTTAATAATATTTTAAAGAAAAAATTATTAGTTTTGCCAGAAAAAAAATGGTATCCTCCAACCAATACCCAGAACTTGAACTTTTCAACATTTGAAAAAGTACCAAAACAAAAATGGTTTGATTAAGAAAAATAACAATTAAAAAAATCGAAGGAGAGGAACTTGTGATGAGAAAGAAACGAATTGTTGAATAAGTTGGGGAAGAAGGAAACAAGTCTACAGAAAGAACGGTAGGGAGGACATTGGGTGCTCAAATTTTTATTTTCTTTTTTTCTTTTTTTGCCATATTAGTTTCTCAGGTAGTATTAAATTCATTTTGAAGTAGTACAAGTGTGTAAATAGATTGTAAGATTAGTTTAAGTATTTAGTCGATATTTCGAGAAAAGTTTAAGGTGAATTTGATATTTTTTTAATTTTTTTAATTTTTTTTAAAATAGAGGGAATGTTAAGAGAAGTTGGGCTTCTTCATACGAATGGCACTTAAAATATTTGGCGAACTCTATAATGCATTCTATAAACTGGTTAATGCATGTTGATAAGTCCCAAAACTTACCAAGGTAGAATGCCCCGTCTAGTAATAGTGAATCATGAACGTAACCTGCAAAATAAAGCCCAGGGTGGTCCCGGGGTCGTTCTCCGATGCTTAAGTATGTAAATAAGCTGTAGGAGAATTCCAAGAGTATTTTATGAATAGTATTTAGAGCATACCTTTGCTTTTGAACTTACTGGAGCTTTTATAGATGTCTCTGATACCCCCGTATAAGGAAATCCTTGCCCAGAGTGATTTCTGGGATTCGATATAACTAAACATGGTAATCCTACCATAACTCTACCTTTTATAAAAGGTAGTACATTCCTTGTATAATTCTTCTCCTTATTTAGGAGTCCTTTATTAAGGTAAATATTAATTACCTGTTATGTCGTTATTTGTGTGGCCATTGGCTATTGGGCACATAATACTTAGGTGGGCCAGTGTCCTTTTACCGCACTCCAACAACATAATATGCACGAACTAAGCATTATTAAAAATTATTACTTTTTAAAAGTTATAAGTTGTTTATCAATTAGATTTTAATCTTGAATACTACAATAACAAAGCAAATAACAAGTCAAAAGCCATTTGTTATAATTAATTTTTAACTAGGGGTCAAAGCCGAGTACAATATATTGATGATTACTAAATTAATTAATTTAAGCTAAAGAATGCGTAGCTAGTTTAAAGGTGAATTCGAATACTTAAATATTTAACTAAAATAATGCTAAAAAATTGATTAACAATTACTTAATTTATGTGATTCTAAATAATGATTCTATTTTATCTTAATGTTAAGGGGTTAAGCATAATTTATGATCCGTTAAAAGAGTTAACTGACAAAACTTAAAGTTAAAAATATTATTTTACATTAGAGAAAACAGTTCATAACTAAGTATATTTAAAGGACTAAATGAATAATCACGTAAAACCCAGCAGGACTTTTTAATAGAATTTTTTTAAAAAAAATTACATTATTTTTGTCTTCATCAGTTTAGACTTGAAAATCAATAAACATTACTCAAAACTTCAAATATGATTGTGTCACGACCCAAAATTAAGTCTTGATGTCATCTGTCCTAACTCACTTGGACAGGCGAGCCTAAATAACAACTACAAGGATAAATATGAAAAAAGTTAGCAAGAAGATAGAAGGTTCAATATAAAATAATCGGTCCAAAAATATTCTCAAAATAAGGTCTCACTGTGTACAAGCCTCTAAATAAAATAATACAAATCTGGTAAAATAATACAAGTCTCAATGTCTCAAATCATCAAAAAAACTGAATAAAAGACATAGGGTAAAGAGAGTTCATCGTGTCTGTCGAGATACAAATAGCTACTTCGCAATGCTCTGAAGTAAAAGCAGAGGGCTCTGATGGGAGGGAAAGAAGACCAGACAATGTCGAGCTCTAAACCTACATAAAGTATAGAAAAAGTAAGGGTGAGTATAAAAATACAACGGGTACTCAACAAGTATCCCTGATTGGCTCTAAAAAAAGTGGTAACGAGCATCGAAAATCCAACACAACAACCAATCCTCCTATAATTACAACCTGCAAATAGAAGACTATCCAGCATAATTCAATAATGATAAATACAGGACGTAGGAAAAACTCATGATAACATCATGTAAGTCAGAAAATCCAACCGTACACATCTCAAAACCAATAGATAATGTATCAAAGTAAAGTCTCACAAGACATCTCTACAAATCCAGTGTCAGAATCATAAAAAAATGACTCAATTTATGTCAAACCTAAGGTAACACAATCTCACCCTTGACCTTTCCAGGTGCAGGCGTACCTTCTTGAGTCAATTATCGATTCACAAAAGAATCCCACTAATCGTTCTACTTACTCGTAGAAGGAGTCCTTTGACTCCCCACTTAATCTCTTTCACACAAGTACAATCGTGGTGCGAAAGGTACATCTTGAAAATCAATAAATGAACTCATTGGATGGATTATAAAGGAACAAGCCAAAGTAAATGGAATACTACTTAAGTCTAATATACATTTCAGTTCCTAACACACAATTCCACTTGTGGCATGAAGGGTCTATCCTGGAAACTGAAGAATGGACTTGTGGAATGGACTCTGAAATGATTAGACTAAATTAAGTAAATTATCTTATAACCATTCCATACTCATCACGTTTACATCACTACTATAGTATTATCACTAGTCCATCCAAGTACAGGTCTCCCTTCTCGAGTCAAGCCATGACTTTTAGAAAATATCACTTGTTATACCACTAACTCGTGTAAGGAATCATTTATAACCCTGCAAGTTTCCAACAAACAAGTGAGAGACGAAAGGGGGAGTAGTTTCACATTGAAAAGAAAGAAAAAGAAGGACTTTATATGTCATGTCATCAGAATATAACTCATACACCTGTGGCATGAAGGGTACATCCTAGAAATCAAAAAATAGACTCATAGAATGGGCTCTCAACCAAGATAAAAAATAACAACACAATCACAATGTTTTTTCTATTCCATCTCAATCGTAATGAATGATGGATTTTCTCACTGTGTTCATCATAATCAAGAGATTTTTCTTATTTCATTATCAGGAATCCAACAACAAGGAAAGGACAATATAATATTAACATCATGAATACGCAACTAGCACATCCTAGTGGAAGTAAACAATCCTTGACACATATAATAACCAAAGAAATTGCTTTACAATGCAATGGCTAGGACAAATACCCTCATTGATGTGGTACCCGATCCTCACATATCTATACATCTCAATAATACCAGAACAATCTTGGCACATTCTTTTTATATCACCAATATCCTTATACCATATCAGTGTCGATACAAACCTTGACCTTGCTTATCATATCATCAATACGCTCATACTATAACAATGTCGGTACCTATATTGCTATACAAAAATTTAGCACATAAGAACCTAAGATACTTTATAAGAATATTCAAGAACCTTTACTTGTCTTAAAGTGAAGAAACCAAATCAAACACGAGTCTTCCTTTGCAAAATGCCTTTGAAGCTACGAGATCTAGTCAAATGTGGATTAAGCATGAGAAAATATGAATATACTTGTATTGCAATTTTCAAAATCGGGTCCAAAATAGCTTTCGAAAAGTCAAAATCAAGGCATAAGGGTCGATCTGTAATTTTTCATTAAAATGTTACCCATATCTTGGATATATCAAATATAAAATTTGGTTGAAAGCGGAGTATAAATTGACCCTCTAAATTCAAAATATCAATTCAAGTTTTTTTTTTTCAAAAATTTCACAAATTTCCATTTTGAAAACAAAGATTTTGGATATGAAAATCATGAAATAATCAATGCGCAATGAAAAAACAACAAATAAAAAGCTTACCCAATAGTTTTGTCTCAAAATATGTCTTTGGAAATACCCTAATATGAGTTTGCAAGGTCCAAAAATGGCAAAGCATTTTTTCCCAAAATGTTCTTGTAAGTTTAGGGTTCCAAATAAGGCAATAAAATTCCAAAAGATATTCATAGTCCCATGAAAAGTGCAATACCAAAACACCCTTTATTAGGACACTACTAATCCTAGATTCCGTACCCTGGATCACAATAAGGTTCGTCGTGTTGATACCATGGACCGTATTATTACTCGTAAAATAGACACAGAGTGTTGCAACTCAGGATCCATTTCACATATCACAGTACGATCTATAGTATTAATATCATAGGTCGCATTGATGCTTATGAAATGGGCATTACAGGCACAACTCAAGGTCAAAACCATAGTTGATTTCACAGCTCATGGATTTGACTTTACGAGCAGTAGACTAGATTTCGGACCCTTGGGATCTTTCCAAAATAAACATCAACTAATACACGAAATTTATTCAAAATATCGCACATATAAACCTTGTATACTACCATACTAAATTCGACGTTTCAGACTCAATGAAATTATCAGAATGTGAATCAAAGATTTCCTCAAGTGGATAACTGCCAAGGTAATATAAAATGAAATTTTACACTAAAAGAACAAAATGCCTCTGAGGTCTCCAAAAAATTATCCGAACCTTTACCCAGACCAAGACTGAGCTCCTGAATTTAACGAAAGTGATAGAATTCAAATTCCAGTGTCCAATCTGCAAATATTGGCTAAAGTCAAACTTTAGCTTAAAAATCTACTATATCTTGCCTAATGGTCTAAAATCACCATAAATATCTCAAATTAAAAGTAGTGACTTTTCTAGACCAAATTTCACATTTCAATACTGGTGGAACTAAGGATGGGCATTACCGATACCGAACCGGAACGGAATGAAATAAACAGATAGCGGAGCGGACCAGAATTGTCCCAACGGGGATAATATTAGTACCCGGATGAACCGGTCTGGGATAACCGGTATGGAACCCCGATCTCATCTCGTTCCATTATGTATCGGACCAATTTTGGGACACACCGAGCCGGTTCACCGGGATGGGTTATTTTTTAAATTTATTAAATATTTTTATTTTATAATTATCGTACGAATAATTTACAAATTTATTTTTTTATTTTTTCAATTAATAATTTTGTAACTTGTAAGTTTAGGTTATAATTTTTTTAACTAAATGGTTTTATCTCTTTAGATTTAAAATTATATAGTATATATTTTTTCTTATTTTTTTCTAACTAGCATATAAGATTGAATTTCATAATTAAGTTTTTTAAATTTGAAATTTTTTAAGTTTGTAAAATTCGTTTGTAAGGTAAGTTTGTAGTATTTTTTGTATGTTTTTCAATTGTAAGTTATAATTTTTGTAACTTATTTTTTTAAAGTTTTTTTCAAACTTTATATAACTTTACATTTTTAAAAGTTTTCTTTATACATTTCTAGGTTATAATAAAGTTTTCAAACTTATTATTCAGATTTAAAAGGTTTTCTAACTTACTTTTTCTAAGTTTTTTTTCTAACTTTGAATAACTTATAGTTATTTAACTTTATATAACTTATTTTTCTAATTTGAATTCTATATATATAGATTTTTTCTAAGTTTTTCAATTCATAACTTAAAAGTTAAAATGTAATGGAAAAACTTAACCGTATAAACGAATAACAAATGATAATAAACTGAATTTTATTCAAATATTCAAAATATGATTACAATTTATAACTATTAATAGAGCACCTAATTTACGTAGCCACTTTCTAGGAAGGTTGTATTTCAACTAAAACTCGAGTGCGATATTAATAGGTGTATAGTCTAGAACAACTTTCATCTGAATCTTGTAACGACCTACTGTGATTAACGGATGGTCTTGGTAGATTTTGCAAACGATCTTCATGTTCCATGCTGTCGTCACTGTTGTCGCCAATTAATGAATCTAGAAATAGTTCAGATTGCGATGTTAACCTTGGTAGTCCTTTGTTGCGTCGAGCTGCGTTGTTCCAATCCCTGAACAACACTGGGGCTGTTCAGTAATGGAAAAGTTTTCCATTTTTCTGGAAAACTTTTCTGAGAAAATTAGAAAATTGGAAAACATG